>KK119743.1:774624-791531 GCA_000611955.2 Stegodyphus mimosarum | reverse complement strand
ACATTAACAATATCAGAGTTAACTTTCCTATATGTATAAATGTCACGGAACTTACTTGCTAATTTGGAACAACAAGTTTCATCTTATTATTATGATGCTAGAGTTAAGAATCTTATTATTAGATACTAGAGTTAAGAATCTTATTATTAGATACTAGATATTATTATTATGATACATGCCGATATGCATATGTCTATGTTTTTTCAATGTCACAATATTTACTGTGCTATTATCAGTTTATAGTTTCCCAACTTGTACATATTTACTGCACTCACATCGATTTTAATATGCTACATAATACGCAAGTTCTTTTAACTGTAACTAGGGGTTTCTGCTTCAGTATAAAAAGCTTGACAAGACTACTCTTTTTTTTCTCTTTTTAGTGATTGTGTAAATACATGTATTCATTTACAAATTAATTGTGTTCGTATACATATATCGCACTGTATGTTTGTATAAGGAATATCTGCATCAACATATTTATTTCGACCAGCAAATGTACTTTAATAATGACTTTACATGCATTTATTTATATTATTTGTAACAAAATTCCTATCTGTATATCTGTATAAGAAATGCATGCATCAGCATTTGAAAATATATTTATTTAAACTAGTTAATGCATTTTAATAGTTGTCTGTACATGTAAATGTTTTTATCTAATGTATATTTGCATTAGTGATGCCCCATTAATATATTTTTGGCTAGTTTATGTATTTTCAAAATGTGTAAGTAGACACATGTATTTACTTACAAATTTACGGTCTGTCTAAATTCTAAAACAAATATGCAGGAACTGATTACCTGCATATTTATTTTAGGAATATTTGCACCAACATATTTATTCAAACCAGTTAATGTATTTAATAGTGACTGTATATTTATATGTAATTATTCGTAATATCTGTATTAGTATTCGGTCTCTGTACATTTACATTAGTGATGCTCGCTCACATCAACATATTTAGGAGTATACAGATGTATTTATGTACTATCTTATAGTGTCTGTGACAAAAGTTCTACAACATGAGGACTTCATTATTAGAATGATTGATCTATTTGCACACGGCGATAATGTTTCGTAGTCAGCATCCATTCTCCCTTCATAATGTTATTCCCTTTATAGTTCACATTCCATTTTTTTTAATTCCATCACTGGCTTTTCCTTGTAAAGACAGAGTTTGGGGACCTTGATCTAGGCGCTAATAAATAATTATAGTCGTCAACGGAACTTAAACAGGCAGACAAGCACCTTTCCTGAGCGAACCGAATATCCTGCCGGCGGAGAAAAGAAATGTGGAAACATGTTAATGTTGTAACTCTGTGCACTACCTCATCTGTATGAGTACAAATTCATTTAAGCTGCTTTAATAGTAAGATTTTTTTCTCTATTTTTAATGTACTATTACTTTTTTTACTCATCCTTTTATTTGTGAACATGGTTAATAGAATCAATATAAGAACTATATAAAGAAGAAAAAAATAAACTTTTTTTAACATTTTCTTTAAATGAAAGGCTAAGAGGAATTCTTTCTAAGAAGTTTTCTTATCAGTTACCTGAAATACCCTCATATCCAAATTTATCTTTACATAACCAAAAATAAGAATGTTCTATGATATATCCAGTCGATGGAATCCGTTTTTGCAGGGAATGTATGAAAGACTAACTAAATTAGCATTATCTCATCAAAATGTATCTGATACGCAAATCGAAGCGTTACGTCACCAGACAGTGAATCTGTAGTTGATGCTAAACAGAGTCATTTACATGGGATAATTTGATAAATTAAATGATAATTCCAGAATCGATATTTTAATTTATAATAATAAAGAAACACGAATAATGGAGTAACGAATAATCGTCCTGAGGCAATCTTTTATTTCATCCGCAGCAGAACCTGTCGTCGAATGTGCTGCTGATCAGAGTTTTCCGACGTCTTCCCACTACATTAGCTTTTGCATTTATTAGGGTAATATTTATCACCAAATTTAAAGTGATATTAGCAATATGACTTCTTTCTTGAATGACTCCTACTTCGCTTAAAGTCTGAGTTTCGTTACTAACTTCTAGACTGTCTGTGAACATTAAGTTCTGAAATCTGTTTTTCTAAGTTAGGATATTGTGAAGAACAGTATTTATTACAGAACTGTCTGCACCGACAGAATAAATTTCTGTAGTTGAGTCCATTTCAAATATTTTATCCGCCATTATCGATAAGTTATCTAAGTTTCATTACTTACAATCAAAACTTTGCTAATGGATTCCGGCAATTTGCCAAGCCACAAGGTTTGCAAAACCTCATCCATTATATTTGTTCCAGCAAGTGATTTCGTCTTACGCAATAACTGAGCTTCATATCACCTAGAGAAATTCCTTGTAAGCAATTTTTTTCACTTCTTATAAGTACTTTTCTCATTCTCTTTTTTAAAAGTACTTTCTTTCTTTTGCAGCTACATATTTATCATTCCGTACGCTTTGGATTATATTCCATATATTCCCTACTACTCCCAGTTCCAACTGTGCTGCAAGATAGTTCAATTTAGTCTGATCCTTCGTAATGTTAGCAATTGAAATCTGCGCTTCAACTTGCAAAATCCAGATGTCCGGTGTTCCTCTCCAAAAAGGTGGAATTTTAATACTTACCTTGTTTGCCGTAAATTCTACACCAGTGGTCTTCGGAAGAGAACTGTCGGTACCCATGATTTCGATGGTTAGAAGAAACTATTGTTTCGGTTCGACAGATTGTCTTTGACGATACACACATCATTACACGGGATAATTTAATAAATTAAATGATAATTCTGGAATGGAATAGGCATATTTTAATTCACAGTAATAAAAAAAAGTTTAGAATTGCAAACATTAAGAAGAAAAGGAAACTTTTATTGTTATCTGTTTTTGTTGCGATTTTTCAGCACTATCAGTCTGTACTGTTTTTTTTTTAATTCAGTTTTCGTTTTGAAGAAATTTTTAATTTAAAAGCTAATCTTTATATCATGATTTTCTAATTTAATATATCCGTAGTCTTCTAGTTTTAGGAAGTTATTTTGGAATAGAGATGGGAACGTATCGAAAGAGAGGTATATGCGTTATATACCTCTCTTCGATATACAGAGGTATACACGCAGTAGGATGAGTTGATGGCATAGAATGCTGAAATGTTGATCCATAATGATTAACAGCTTAGATGCCGAGGTAGATTAAATGTTTATTTTTATTATGGTAACATTTTGCAGTCACAAACAATTGGCATACTTCTGGTGCCTATTTCAAAGCTTTTATATTTTTAATAGCTTTGCAATAAGAAGAGAAGCAGTAAGCAGCAATCCAGCTAGGCTGAAGTACAGAAGGTACAGAAGGCAAGTGACTTTCATTCAGGATGAAACTTTGGTTCATTTCAGATTTCAGTGCATTTGATTGGATAATTAATAAAGCTGTAAACTTATTATTGGTTGTATGAGTTTTAATTCCATTTAAATCACTAGTGTTGTATAAGAGTCATATGACATGCATTAGTCTTGAAATGACGCAGTTCAGAAAAAGGTATTACTATTTTTAGAATATAGAGGATAAATACCCAAGTGGCTATTGGTAATTTAAATTATAATATATATTCATGTATTTATCTTTCTTACATATATATATATATGTAAGAACCAGAATATATATATATAACCAGAATATTCCGTTTATACTTCCGTTTATAACCAGAATATATATATATATATATATATATATATATATATATATATTCTGGTTATAAACGGAACAGGTTGAAGCAACGAATCGTTGGGAAGTACACTGTTGGAAACGGGAGCTGCTTGTCACTTTCAAATTTCGTCAAGTGAAAACTGAAACAAAAGATTATAAATAAAATCATGACCCGACGGTCACATGGCTATAGCGTGTTGAATCCTCGTTATACCTCAATTCTTCCTGTGCAACAAATGTTGCTTCACTAAACAGCAGATCCGATGTCTTCGTTTTTTGTTCTTCGACCTTCAATGTTGCTATGCCCATTACTCGTGACGTAACAGGTTTTTATGCTCGACTGACCACTAAAACGGGTTAGTAGTTAATGAAAATTTATGACTGTATCGATCGGGTATAACGTTTCATATATCTTTCACTCTACTAATGACGTCATATAACACACCGAGATAATGGATTTTCAATAACTCGTCTGCTGAAAGTTCCAACAATGTGACCGCCAGTTATACCGCATTAATACGATGTAATTGCTCGTATGTAAATCACAACAATCAACATTGCAAATGTTAGGGAACAGCCGTATTACCAATTCTATTAAATTTCCATTTTTATTACTTTGGGATATTTTTAAAGCATTGGCATCTGCGTGCATTGTAAATGAAGATAAAAATATAAAAGTAAAATGAAACCGTCGTTAACGTAGAAATACGGGATTAGAAATATACATATAAAACGGCAATTGATCAGCTTATTTATGGTAACTGAATTAAATAAACAAAAAAAAATTAGTTCTGATTTAAACTTCGTTTGTATTATGTTATATTTATGCCTAATATACTTCAAAACAAAACAGTTTTGCAATGTTCAAAATTATCGCACCGTTTCTAAAATTTTAATGAAAGGTATTTAATTTTTTCACCTTACGAGGAAGTCTTCTTTTTTTGGAGCAAGAATGAATTTTGAAACTCTTCTGTTAATTTTAAAAATTGTAATTAAATAGACTTCAAATTATATCTGCATGAGTTTATCCTCAAATAAATTCTTCACAGTGCTTGTGTATTCCTGAAATTAATTATTTTTTATAATTTTAAAGTGATGAAGCACTCTTACACTCGAGTCCCTTCAATCTTGAAGAATATTTGAAAATAGAAAATTCCACACATTGCGGACATTTTTTGTCATTCCAATCTTTCGAATCGTAACTGAAATATATTCTAAGGTTCTTATTTTAAACTAGCCAGTTATTATGATTGGACATTTACTTTAAATTCTCTTCATATTCCTCACCATAATTCAAATTAATTAGTTATATACAGTGGATTCCCGATTATCCGCGCCTGCCGCACGGAGTTTTTTTTTTTTTTTTTTTTTATACAAGCGTAAAGCAAAGAAAATAAAAATGTTCACAAAACTGAGCGAAACGTTAAATTTGCTAACATTGTGCTTATTTATGGCAAAAATATCCCAGGCATTCTCGGAACCTTCCGCTCTGATGAGTAAGTGATTTCTTACTCACCCAAGCAGTACCCACTCCACCGCCCTCCCTCGTCTTAATCTTACTGACACGTCCACACCCTCCCACTCACCATTGTTAGTTTAGGTCTGATAATGTTTGCGAACCGGTCGGAGTTACATAATTTCTTATCTTTTATTGTGTTCAGTGCTTGTGCTTTTTGGTTTTGTGTTTTTCGTTACCGATTTAAAATGTCAGGAAAACAAAAGAAGGTTGTGTTGACGATTGCGTAAAAACTAGAATTAATTTCCAAAGTAGCAAACGGAGCTGCAAGGCAACAGATGGAATTGGATTACGAAATCGCGGATACAACAGTGCGTGACATTCTAAAGCAAAAAGACAAACTGGTGAACTTTGCATCAATATCGGACGGTGCTTCCGCAATGGAAACGCGGAAAAGTATGAAGGGTTCTACTTTTGATGAGCTAGACACGGCATTGACAAAGTGGTCAACTCAAGATCGAAAAGAGGGTACTCCTGTAAATGGTCCTATCATTGCGGCGAAGGCAAAAACCTTTTTTGAGTTGTTAGGCCTGAAAGGAAATTTTGATGCGTCTTCTGGCTGGTTGACTCGTTTTAAGCAGCGACATGGAATTCGAGAAATTGGACTTCATGGGGAGAAACTTAGTGGTGACCAACAAGCAGCACACCGGCGGCTGAGCGGTAAAGACGCTGAACACTAGTAGTTCGGTCCGAGGTTCAAATCTCGCGAACGGGCTGGCTGCATGGGCGTTTTCGTGGTTTTCCCCATGTGTAACGTGTATACGAACCAATTTTCCTTAGAAAGTCCTCCACGAAGGCATCCCTCCCTTTAGGCAGATAGCCCTCGTGTGCTTTGCCATAATTGAATAACCTAACCTAACCTAACCAACAAGCAGCCGACGATTTTCAACATGAATTTGAAGAATTTGTTTTAAAAGAAGAGCTATCTTTTGAACAAATTTACAATGCCGACGAATCGGGACTTTTATGGAAATGTCTTCTCACTCGCACTTTAGCATTTGAAAGTGAAAGTAAAGCGGCGGGTCATAAAAGCAGCAAGGAAAGGATCATTAACATATCTTGCAGTAACGCTACAGGTGGACATAAACTTAGACTTGTTGTAATTGGAAAGTCGAAAAAACGAGATCATTCAAAGGCACAAGGATAGAAAATTTGCCCATTGATTACTTTTACCAAAAACAAGGATGGATGAACCGAAATATTTTTTTAAGAATGGTTCGAAAAAATCTTTGTTCTTCAAGTGCGTAAACATCTTAAATCGAAAAACCTGCCTGAAAAAGCTGTGCTATTGATCGACAACGGACCTTCTCACCCAGCAACAAGCGTGCTTAAGTCTTCTGATGTAAAACTTTTTGCAATGTTTCTCCCCCCAAACGTTACTGCGCTAATCCAACCCATGGACCAAGGAGTCATTGCAATAATGAAGAGAACATACCAAACCAAGCTGCTAATGACCAAAATTGAAGAAGGTTAGGATCTGAAAGAGTTTTGGAAACACTACACAATCTTGGACAGCATCTACGATATTGCATCTGCATGGGACTCAATGAAACCGTCAACCGTCATAAAATCATGGAGAAAACTCATGCCTAATGTTGAAGCCAACAACAACCTAACCCCTTTGAGTTGTGAAGAAGAGAATGAAGATGTAGACACGCCCACGGCAACTCTTGCCGATATGGTGAAAATAGTTCCGGGTGGGGAGAACGTCGATGCTGAAAACATTAACGAGTGGTTGGAGTGTGACGTCAACGAACCTGTCTTCGAACGCTTGACAGATAACGAAATTGTGAAGAAAGCAAGGGGAGAGACCGAGAATGAAGGTGAGCGAAGTGAAGGCGAAGAAGAGTCCACTCTGTAAATGCGGAAGACTCACGAAGCGGCTTTCGGACTGCTGAGCTATTTGTAAGAACAAGACGACGCGGAGTTAACCGAGAAACTTATGCTACGAAAAATGCAATCTCGTATCAAGAGAAAATGCCTCCAAAGCAAGAAGCAAACACAAAGGACTGATTTATTCAAAAAGGTGTAGTTTTACAGTTATGCTTTTGTAATTACATAATAAATTACATAATACATTACAGTATTGAAACAGTACATATGTATTAGGCTTTCTGTGTATCCTTGACGCCTCTCGTAAGTACAAAGCACTTTTCTGTTTTCATTAAAAAAATGCATTTTAGGTTAGTTTTTTGAGTGATATACTAAAATATTAAGCGTTAGTTAAACATTTCCTGCTGTTTATTTTACGTTTTATTGTACATAAAACGATTTTTCAAAGTTGAAATGACTGTTTTCTCTTTTGCTATACCCGTTTTTAGCTTTTTTCGGATTATCCTCGATTTTTGTTATCCGCGGCGGCCGCCCCACCCAATTCCGCGGATAATGGGGAGTGTACTATATTTAAGTTGAGGTTTTTTTACTTCTGTAAAAATCTGCAAATGAATTCTGTTCTCTTAGTGCATACCTACATAGGACTCACTTAAGGTTTAACCTTGTAGGACATTGTACGGTTCCTTGTATCATATTGGAATCTTGTAATAATTTCCTTGTGGCTGCTGTTGGTGCAGTGCAGGCTTGGTATGCTTCAGACGCTGGGTTTCGCCAACGGGTGTGAGCGGCCTGGGTGGCTCCCACTCCTTGGTCTCCCCTGCTTCAGATAAGGGTGGACGTGGCGCCATACCAATTAACCATAATGGTAGAGGGTGGTGCCCACGTCCTCCGTCGCTTACCCGCTTATCATGCGTGCTGCGTGGTTATATTCTTCCACCTTTAGTTACATGTAACTATCGCGGCTTTGCGTTCTGTCGCAGCCGAAACTTTAAATTGACGCACCGGTTATTTATTGAGCCAGCTTATTGCTTAGTAACTAATTGTCTAGTCTCAGACTACTGATCAACGTTTTAAATTTATTTTAGTGTTCTTACTTATTGCATCGACACAAGCTGTGGTTTTTGTAGCACGAATCGTGCCCTGTTTTGTTAGAAATTCAGTTTAAATAAAATGATTGCTTTATAACCTTTGTACGACTTTGTTGCGGCATCTCTGAAATAGCAATAATTTGTTACGTGTTTGTTAGGGCTAAAAGAACTAAAGTTCCAGTATTTTATGAAGTATAATCTTCTACCGAAAACTGCTGTTCTGTTGGCACCAGATTGTTGCACTGGAATGCGTTTTGTTTTTATAAATGTTTGAGTTAAAACGTTTTTAAGACAAAAAAGACAAGACTTTTTTTTAAAACAATTTTTCAAATGTTTGAGTTAAAACGTTTTTAATAAAAAGTTTTAACTCAAACATTTGAAAAATTGATATCGAACAGAAGCGTTCTTTAAAACAAAAACGCGTTTGTTGCAGTTTCATTAAATCTGCATCAGTATAACAAATTATAGGCTTTAAATGCCATATTTTAAATTTTTTAGCAGGAATTTCGCATATTCTGATTAGTGTCTGATTTTAGTCTGTAATTACGAAGGGAACTAGCTAATTAAGAAAACAAAATTTCCCTCCACTCAAGACTAAACGAGAGAACCAAAATCATATATCAAAACTTTAAAACTAAATTTTCAAAACTTAAAGGAAAATGAAAAACGCTGCGATTGCGCAAGCGCATTGGGATATTCATTGTGAAGGAACGTTGGCGAAGGACAAGACGCATTCCAGTGCAACAATCTGGTGCCAACAGAGCAGTAGTTTTCCTTGTCAACTTTAGAAATAATTCTATCCCTTCTGCACTTACTTCGATTATAAAATATTATGTAAATTAGCACCCAATTCGAAATGTTATTTGAATGCTTTCTGTCAAATTTTATCGAGGAAATAAACCTCAGGATTCAAGAGTTTTAATTACATACATTGTTTTGTAAATTTTATGTACGTTTTAGTGCTAAATATAGGTATATAAAAAATTACATTCTTAAATTTGTTTTTAATATGAAACATTTAATATTATATAGAGATTTTATTTTTCTTCTTTTTTCTTACTCTTTTGTGAAAGCTTCGTGAGGTATTCGTGATTCGAAAGATTAGAGATTTTTTAAGAATTGGATTGTATTTAGATTCAGGAAAATTTAGGCTTTCTCACATCTTTAATTATTTACATTATGAAATTATAATAGCATTTGTTAAATATTAATACATCAGTTCCGGAAAATATTATCTGTCATTTTTGTCTGCATAAGACAAAAGAATCAAGGGTCTTTGTAGGTGACTAAAAGGTTATGTAGTGTTTGGTGAATTTTCTTTTAGATTTTATACATAAAACGTATTTAACAAAATTTACTATCTAGCACTTTTTTGCACGTGTGTGTGTTTATATTCTAGAAGTCATTCATAGAGATCACAAAATAAGTGAAAATTGTAAAAATGATTGTTTTAATTTAGTATCTAACCCGGCACAATAACTGGATTTTCGCACAGTATTAATTTGGAGAACACTGCTGACTTCAGATATGACTTTAAATACATTTTCTGGCTGGTAAACTCTATCATGAACATGCGTTCTATCACCTAGGAACTGAGAAGATCGCAGTTAGTGCAAGTCTGCCAAAAGTTGCCAAAAATTAAACTGGGGAATCCCCAATGATGAAGCACAGTAGAATCGAACATGCTGACATTGGAGCAACCAAAATGTGGACGCTGGTACATGTGTCCTACCTCATCAACACATCTAAAACTCGTGCCCCACTCGTGCGTCCGCTATCGCTACACACGTAAGAAAACAAACTCCAAGAGTTTGAAAAAAAGTTACAAAATCATGCAATAATTCGCTTTACCCTTGGAATCTTAATAAACAGTTGACAACAGTTTTTTAATGTAATTTTATTAGAACCCATTATTGTTTGTGTAGCAGCAATGGACACAGTATTTTAATGTACATAGCCAATACTCGTGTACCATATACACTACAAAATATTAAAGTATTGCATCCATATGTATGTCCGTACTTATTTTCTAAGTAATTATGTGATATAAATACACAAAATGCATGTAATGTGAAACACATATGCATATGTGTTATTTAATATAAATCTACGTACATGGGCGTAAGTGTGTCTGCAATTAATATGAAACACGTTTTACGTACTACAACATTCTTTTACCTAGTTAGAAGTTCGTAAAATAATTAACATGGATGAATATTTAAGTTCTTTGAAATAAACTGAGATTATATAACGGTATGCGTTTTTATTCAGGAATGACTCAAATATTTTGCAACATTTTCTTGCGGCGATGTTTAAGGTGAACATTTCGAGAACTTACGCTGTTAATATAAGCATTTCTTTCTGTAAGTTTGATTCAGTAACAGTATCAATAATACCATTTGAATGTACCTAGCGCTAATCACATAATATTAAACGCTCTTTTCTCGATATAGAACTGAAGCAAAAACTTGATCTCCAATACACAGTGCGTCTGCTAAGTTTCAGTAAGGAATTTGTAACAGAACTGAGATTTCAAGGGAAGAACGTTATTAAAATTTGACTGAACAAACTCCTTTTTTTACATGTTCATAAAGCTGCTACCTATTTCTTTTCATAAATTCATTTGTCGAAATGCTCTTAAATTTCCTCTGTGATTTTACTAATAGAACGTTTTTTTCAGTGAGAGGAGGGAGAGGAGCTTTAGGAGACTTAAAGAATTATAATAAAAATCTAGATAAATTTGTTGTAAATTTACTCTAGATTGAAGTAATCTTTGGGGCATATAAATTTTAAATTTCTTTAAAAATCTCAGAAAGGATTATTCCGAAAATTAGATTCTTACTTCGGACGAAAGTATAGCAGGAATTTAGCGCATGAAACAAAGTGCGCCGGGCGAACTACAGAGTAAAGCAAGCCTGTACTCAGTTGCTCTGTAAATTGGTTGATGTTGAATCAACGGATCTCAGTTCTATTTTGCCTCGTCTGCAGCAGTGAAAACATCAGGCTAGGAGTGTTCACTGAAAACAACTTACTTCATGAAAGGACCGATATCATTTTCGTCGACACTCAGAAAAGCCGCATTACCAGACCTCAGGCCTATATATAACGTTGAATATGAAAATGTGGAATGATTGCTATCAGTGTCTCCTCATTTTGAAGAACTCAGACTCCTAGATTCAGATGACTTTATTTAGTGTAGAATGATATCTCAGCGCTTGAAATGAACTAAAGAACATGTGAAATAGCCATTGAAAAAAAACAACGCATAGTAGAATTTTTTTAAGACTGAATTTTCTATGTTTCACTGGATAGTATATATGGAGTAGTATATACGGTAGCCGTAACGCAGAATTAAACTACAACTGCCGCATGTCTACAGTAAAGCAATCAATGTCTCAGACTGTTTCGAGATATTTCTCGCACGCAGAAATTGGTCGACGCGAATTAAGCAATCTGCTTTTCAACTTTCAAGTCTATCTAAAATTTCTAAGGCGTAAATTATTATTTTTTGATTCAAGAACAGTTTGGACACATATCATACTTTTCGAGATGCTTCTGGTTTGTGCCATAAAGCCAAGGCCTGGAGTAAAAGATGCATGATCAACAAGTATGCGTAACAGGGCAAAATGACTTTTAGAGTTTGATTATTGTGCCCATTTACCACTTCCTAGGCAAAACAAAAATGGCTGCAATATTAAGACATCTCTACACCCCACCTTTGGAACAAAATTAAGCTTAGAAGTACTGGAAAAGAAATCTGGAAAATTAATGTAGACATTGGAAACACATTTTCAAATTTGGTTTAAAATACCCCATGAACAGAACTAAAAACTAGTTTCTTTTTTTAGATTTCACAGCGCTATGCAGTCATCATCAAGACCAGGGTCGACCCCATATATCTGCTACCTACTTATCAGTAATGCCAGTTTTTCATGATAGTTGCAGCGGTGATTGTGCATTATGCTTTCACAAAACGTTTATTAACTTCCTTTATGAATAAATATTAATGACATTTAAGGATCGAATATCTGTTTTTGTATGCTTTTTTTCTGATTATTTAAAGCAATTCATTGTGATTTTATGTGGCATAGCTATTGCTTTCCTTCTCGATTCAGATTTTTAAGTCCTCTGTGTCTGAGGCTGAAAATTATTGGAAAATGAACTCCAGGCTATTTAAGGATAAAGTAATATAATTTAATATAAAAGCGAAGCAATTTTTTTTAAATTCATTATTTAATAAACCTTGTTGCAAAACTGAATGAAATGGTAAACGGAATCGGGGATGATCTGAGGAATATTGTTTTACGAAAGTTAAGTGTTTGAAAACAATGTGCGATGCCTTAAGATCTGTGAAAGTAATCTTACTGATACTAATTTTTGAGTTCGCGCTGTGGTATAAAATTTCCTTGCAATTACAAATATATTTAATTTGCCATAGAAAGAATGTTAAATTTTTTCGTTCTGTCGCAGGCATATTTTTGCCATTTGTAGTTCAATTCTTTCTAGTTGTTTGCTAATAGTATAAAATTTATCTGTTTGATTTCTGCTATTGATTTTATATTATTTTCCCAAGTATACTTATATATTTGCCCAAGTGCATTATTTTATATATTTTACTTCATATTATCTCCACGTTTAGGTTACATATTTCTTATTTTTAAACATCAACCAGAGAATCCAAATTTAATTCATTCTTTACGTTTGAATATAATATGCTGCCTAGCTAAAGTTGAGTTCATAATAGGTAAATTCACAATGAATTAAGTTAAGCTAATTAAGAAATCTAAATGAAAGGATGCATACAGTAATACTTTCTGAATCCCACTCTAACTAGATTTATTTGAACACAGCGGTTTGAATGTGACTTCTAAAGTGGCTTTCAAATACTCAGAAAAAAAACCTTTTTCTGGTTCTTCTTTCTTATTCTTCTGGTTCTTCTTCTTCTGAACTTTTGGTTTCAGAAAGGTGACCATTAGATAACATTAAACGTTTATAAAAGTAGTTATTTCGTTAAATATAAAAATTCTCTCGAAAATAATATTGGCATAATAAATTTATGGCACTCTATTTTCTACGCTCAAAAAAGAGCCAACCACTGCCCTGTTTCAGATTAAGTATTTACAAGGTAGTAAAATTGTATCCTATTTCCTTCGAAAGATATCAACAGAAAATAGTCACTGAATTAACAACAACTTTCAACATTTTCAAACTATATTGCCCTTAATTCAGAATTATGTGAGAGGTAATACTTTTATATAGATTATAAAAATTTACAATTCAGAATGATTGAGAGTTACTTGATATCTTCGATCAGAAATAAAATATTTCTTTGAATTCAAATTTGCTTACTTAGAATCGTTCGTGTGCTGTCATCAAAACTATATTTTTCGCCAAAATTCCACCTCGAGCAACTCACCAATTCCTTACAAACTAGACTGATGATGCAATGCTTGCTAAAACAAAAACTTTATAGTTTTTGTTTAGCAGGATTCAAAGCATGACCATTACTTATTCGAGAGTCGGAGTAACAGGGATTGTTAAATTGTTAAATTTTCTCAAATATATGAAACAATTCATTTCGAAATACATACTAGTAACACAATCAGCGGTAAGTATTCCATACATAATCCAAAATATTATTAGATACAGAATTTTTCACTGATAATGGCAAACGTTCTGATAAAATGTGACAGAATTTTAAAATTTCGTAACGAGGTAATGCATCACATAGATTCTTCCAATCTCCATGCTGTGCTACAAGTAAATGTCCCCTATATACTAGAACGTTCGGTACCAGAAACGAAACGAAAATACCCTTGGAAACACAGTCTCCTTTTAAATAGCAGTAAACGAAGTCATTCCATAAGCTATTTTCTCCCTCCTTTCCGCGTGCCTTCTTGATGGAAAAGGAAGCACACTCGACCACGTCGTCACCAGGATTTGGCGAATGGGTCCCCTCATCCTCAGTCTCCATTTAAAAGGCGGAGTGTATTAGGTATTTTGTCGCTCCTTTTCTCTTGTCTTTTGTGGAGTAACTGGAAGTACACTGGACACGTATTCGGGAGGTTCGGAATTTGAATCCCAGTGATGGCAGTGTACGTTTTTCACTTTCCAGCATCGATATAAACTAATGACTCTACAACTCTATCGTACGCCAAAGATTAAAAGTCTGGATAATCACATTAACCATTAGTTTATCACATAAAGTTGCCGTACCCTAGTGCCCAAATTTCACTCCTGGCGAAAATCGCAGATCAAAACAGTCTAAGCCGGTATGAAAACTAAAGTGTTGGATGACACGCAGTATCGTTTTAAATTGCGGAAGACTCTACTAACAACACAAGGCAAGCGGACGTAATTTTTATAATCAGTAAGCAAATTACACCGTTTTTATAAGTTGTTTCCTTTACCTTTTAAGGCACTCAGAACGGTGCTCAACGAGGAAAATTTCAAATTAACGTTTTTTTTTTCCTTCCATTTAAAACGAAAAATAACAAGTTCATCAGCTCGGCTTCCACATTGTCACCTGTCTTCCTGTCATTTTACACTTTTATTCATCCTTAACACAAAAATAAATTAAGCACATCGGAAACAACACCACAGTTATCTCTTCACCCAGTTCTTTTTCGTTTAATAAATATTTCTACAATTTATTCGGTTGTCCATTTTTAATCAAAACTAACATTTAGCGCAGCCACGCCTCACAGCATCTCTCATTATTAGAGGGATATTTTGAAACATTTCGGGGGTCAAATCGTGACAAACGGAGTCATTCGATGGAGGAAGGTAAAAGAGATGAAATTAAAATTACCACCTAAAGCCAGTTTTCCAATGTACCGCCGGTTCACCAACGGCCGAGCGGTAAAGTCGTTGAACATTGGAATTCGGTCGAAGGTTCGAATGCCGCGAACGGACACGCTGAATGGGCGCTTTCGTGGTTTGACCCTTTTGAACGTGTATACGAGCCAGTTTCTGTTAGAAAGTCCTCCACTAAGGCATACATTCCCTTAGGCAAATAGATCTTGAGTGCTTTACCATAATCAAATAAACCGCACCAGTGTACCGCCTGGCGTGAGGATGGAGACAGAAAGCATTTGACGAAAAACAACTCTAACAAAAATTAGATCTCGCTGGTTTATTATTCTGCCGCCAAGTCCAAAGCCACACCACGCAAAGATTGGATCTAAAATGCACAAAGAAAATCATTTTCCCCAGAGCCTGCGCCTTGTCATCAGAATAGTAAGTTAATTTTTCATCTACTTTATTCATTTTCCCTTACTGGTTTCACAGTATGAAACAAACATGTGGCAAAGGTTTTTTTTACAAAGTATCATTCCTTCATTAGAACCCTGTTTTCGAGGAGTTATAGAACGATTTAACTAATTACGGCAAAAGGAAGTAAGCAGATTCATAAGATTGACGATGAGAAGGATTAAAAGGGAATGTATTTCTGTACTTTTTCTCAAGGCCCTTTCATTTTGAATATTTTTTTAAATCCTTTTCTTTTCTGCCCACGCGAACCTATCTTCTAGCGAACAAATACATTTTCCATGATTGATTTTAAACGAGTCGATTACAAAAGCATTACGAAATGAGTAGTTAGATCTTTCTTAAAATCAGTTTGCTACACAATGAAATCATGTATCTTTCGCATGTTATATCTTTATTTACGAATTATATTTTCATTCATGCGTAGATCAACTTGATGACTTTCAAAATTTCCTAATTTACAGAAAATAGCCCACCAGCGCAACAGTGGCAATTGTCGTTAGTTTGTTATCATTTTAAAACTGCTTATTTGTGAAAAAGATTGGCAGCTAAATTTTTAGCCATTGTTTATTTCAAGATGAGCAGATTCCCACATATGTTTTTCAGACTGTTGACAGCTCAAGCTCCGGAGACTTTCTTGGTATTAATATTGTATCATTTCTCTGTTATTTAGCTGTTCGTTCTTATTGTGATTTATTCTTTCTCTGCATTTGCTTTGCTGTAAGTGCTGCGCAAGAGAAACTTATATTATTTCACTTCTAATAATGTATATTTTACATTCTGCTTTGTTTTAAATCTCTGCCGTGTTGAAGAACATTGATGTATTCTTGATTAACCTTCATTGTTTTAAGTTGAAATCTTGTTCTCATCCTGGATGATGGGAAGGCAAATAGTATTATCTGAGTTGAGATACCAACTTCAAATTTAGTTACTCTTTTAACTTTATATTCTGTTTTTGATAGTTATGGTTTATAGTTTTTCAATAGCTCTGTTCTTTCAAATTATGATATGGCAAGAAGTTCCCAAAATTCATATGGTAAGTAAAATATATAAAGGTCTTGTTTTATACCTATAACAACGGGAAAGTGAGAAATTTTAATAGACAAAATGTAATTGAAAATAATTTTAATATTGTGATTATTCTATATAAATTTTAAAATTTTAAACAATATTGTTAAAAATTTAAATTTTTTAACTTGATTTACTTCTTCATTTTTACTTTAAGTTAATTTTTACATATGTTATGTAGCGATTTTAGTTAAGTTTAGAATTGGGGATTAATGTGTGGTTAATTGCAGTTTATTTGTTAATTAATTATTGAGTGAGTAAAATTCTATGCACTAATTTATGCTTATTCTAAATTTTTCTTCACGAGTTGTATTGCTTACGTTATTGAATCAATTATTTTTATGCGAGTTAAACAGAGTTCTCATTCTTACGTTACGCGTTCGATAGTATTAGCTTTCGGGAAAAGGAGACAATGGGAAAT
>KK119743.1:670584-773914 GCA_000611955.2 Stegodyphus mimosarum | reverse complement strand
TTTTGCCTCGGATTTGCAGCTGTAAGAAGCACTCTTCATTTTTCTTCCTTGGGAAGAGCCGCCATGTATATCCTGGACGACGGTTAAAAGAATTTGAAGTCCAAGGCCCGTATCCTGAATGCCACCTTCGTGCTTTTGCTCACTCCTATAAACGAATGATGCCGAGGGAGTTCTGATGTTCTTCGAGATATAGAGGCATTATTTTGTCTTCCCACTAGGATGGGTCTAGTTCCGAGAATTACAAGTTTCCACCTTCTTCACATCGGTCTATAGGTCCAGTTTTCTCGCTTCGAAATATCTATGCTTTTTCTCCATCTTCCTACTAGGATGGGCTTTCAGGACTGCTAACATCATCTCTGTGCGGGTTAGAATCATGCCCAGAGGAGAGCTTCGGGCTTCAACTTCAAACGGCTGCTCGTCTGGAGATTGTTCCATCTAAGTTCAAGATTGTCACTAGCGATGCACAATTAAGTTTCAAAATTCTTCCCTTCAGGTGAGTTCAACCTTTGATTGTTCCTTTCACCGGAAATATTATCACAGCATTCAACCCAAATTCCGTGAACATGTTTCCTAAGTAATAAGGCTAATTAAAATATTGAATTGATTCGAGTAATTGAAGAAAATTTTCCAGTTATGAATTATTAAAGTAAGGAGTAATTATATGTATATTTAATTTCCAATTAAATTCTATTTAACTTTTAGTCAAAAGTTTTTCTGCTGGATCTTAAATCCAGGCTGTTTACTTAAGCAACTGCTGCACTATTACTCTATTTAGGACCTTTTAACTTTAACTTGGATTGTAATTAAAATTTATATATAATGAATTAAGACAGATATTAAATTTGTTAACTTATCTAAATTTTACCTTTTACTTTAAGTTGTTACTACTTTTGGTTGAGAATTAACTTTAACTTTTGCAAGTTAAGGAACAAATAAAAATTTAAATTCGACTTATAATTGAGTAATTGAATGTAGGAATAAATGTAGTCATTTTTCTCCAACGGGTCTACTGGAATATGTAATATTTTCTAACTGCCTAAGTGATTGCTAAATTGATGTATGTAATTTTTACCTGAGTAAATTAAGAAATTTCTTTGAACTAAGTAATCTCTATCAATATTGGTAACCACTTAAGACACCATGCTCGGTGATTCATTAAATTCCTGTGTATTTTTATGCTGGGCAGCAGAGTTTGATAACTGCATATGAATATTTAATATTAAATTTCATGGTGAAATTTTGTTTAATGTCATCTCGGTGCATATCTGAAAATAGCAATATATATAATTAATTCTAAATGCAATTATTTTTCTGAAATAAATATCCTTGGCTATATATATATATATATATAGTTGATTCAGAGTATTTTCTTATGATGTCTTGTGTAATGTTCTTAACACCAGTACTCCTGCTTGGTCTTAGGGGTTGTTCGGGTTAGTTTTTGGGAAAAATTTTACACAACGCAATGATATTATTGTAGGCAAATTATTTAATTTCAGGTTTCAATTGTAACAGTTAGTAATTTAACTTAGTATTTAACGTCTGGTACCATAAAGAGCAGAACACATAAGTCCTATTTAAACAATTGAATATTTTTTTTCCTGGTTTTCTCTTGAACAGATTCAGCAGGTGAGATTTCTAAGCTCCTACTAGTTGGGACTGTGGCTTAAAAGGATGAAATGATGGTCAATAATTAAAAATCTGGCTCATAATAATCAAAATGGAATAATAATTCATGCTAACCTAAGCTTAAAGCTTATCATTTTATTTCTATTCGAGAACTTAAGTTCAAAACCTGAATACATACAAAAAACATAAATGCCTGTCTTCTGGGAAATAAACAGACAGATAAATAAATGCAGGCAACGAAAAATTTAAAATGTAATTAGACTTGCAATAAATTTAGAATGAAGTAAATTACGTTAGTCAATTGCAAACCAACTGTACTTAGAGAAGTGAATTGTTTCTTTTTAAACATAGGTTTAAGAAACTGTATTTAGAAAGAGATTTTTGTTTCATGCAAAGTGTAGTAATATAAATCATTGCCCTGCTAGATTTTGTTTGAAATAACTTTTACATGAATTCTTTCCCCTTTTTACCGGCACTAGAATTATATTGTCAATTTATTTAAATTATTCTGATAATATGTATTTCAATTTTGAGATAGATTATGTTTTATTTTATAAATATGTAAAGTACACGTTTACGTACAATATTAACCGCAGTTTTTACGTCTTAGAGTCTTTTAAGTCAAATTTAATTGAAAAATAAAGTGACAGAAAGAGTGAAATTAAATTGTTACATGTTAGTTATTTTATATTACTATATTTCGAAAAGGAACATTTTAGACCCATTGTCATTTTCTATGTATTAGTAAATGGAAAGCTAAAGAGCTCGAATATCTTATCACATTTTCATTTTTCTCAGCCTAATGCCTTAAAGAAATTTGATGCACGCTTAGATTACTAGTTTAGATGTAATTTTTATCTACAGTACCATTTAAATGCTATTTTTGTAATTTGTAATGAGTTGTAAGAATCCTTTATGTTGTTTTCCTCAACATTTATCTTTATTTAAACAAAGTAATATTAGTTCTAAAATGATAAAAATAAAATTCCGCAGGTACGCAAATAAAAATTATTCAAGTCAGAAACTGAATGTAAACAATGTAGAATGAATGTCGTAAGTATTTCCGTGAAATCAAAAAAAATGTGGCGAAACTGTCAAAATAAGAAAATCAAGGAAACCTGAGGAGATATTGAGAAAAAGTAAATGGAATCTAAGGTAATCACTTAAGAATCTCCATAGGTAACTGCAAAAGAGAATACGAAATAAAGTCTACCCAAATTGAACCTCAAGAAGAACAGTCTGAAGAAAAGTAAACACAAAAGAGATATGTTTTGAAATATTTTCAAACAAGTGAGACGTATATTTTAAATCTCTCTATTACCTTGCAATAAATAAATACGTTTTATGTTGAACAGTCTTAGATTACATTGGTAGAACATGAATTCATAAGTTATTCATATTACTATAAATTATATTTAATTTTCTTCTAAAGATTGAACGGCATTTTGCTGAGTTAAGTTTAACTTCGCCCAGGAAAGAAAATAAATCAATAAGCATCATAAATTCATAAAGTAATTAAAACCTATGAACGAAGATAACTCCTTTACATAAAAGCCGAGTGTGCATTCTCTGGAGTGCACAGTACTTCAAGAATGTGAAATGCATTAATGCCGCTAAGTGTCTGTCTAGTTATAAGGCTACAGAACAACCTTCTTTGTAGTAAACAGCAGCATATTCAGTGTTTTGAAGTTGTCTCAACGGCGTCATGCAATATACATTACTGAAACATAAAAATCGCGTGTTGTTGAATTGGCTTGCTTAATTGTTGTCCGTTAGCACTAAAAATACATATAAAAGATATTTTCTTTTAGTTCGCATGGCATCTAATTTAACTTGGGTTAAGCATCTTCATTTTAAGTTTTCAAATTAATAATGAAATAACTTAATTAAATTTCCTGAACCATTTTCATACGTAAATTATAACAGACCATTTTCTCCAACCTCACACCCAAATTCTTTGTTGTTTCTGAATAATGCGGAAGCAGCTTTATTGAAAACAAAAGTGTGCGGCTTTGCGTTCTTTAATTAAATTTAATGAAAAGACTGCATTAATCACTGAGTCTATTCCACCGTGAGAATTCTTCATTACGTTGTATGGCTATCGCAAATGATGAACAGCGTATCCTGGGCAATGAACACGTGTTATGATATATATCCGTGTATTATTATCAGAAGCTTAAAAATGTTACCCATTTAATATTTTTCTCTTTATTGTGCAGTCAACAAAAAATTGAATATATTGGTCCTGTTCGTATAGTTGAAGTTTTCAGGCGTTCCGTTTGACATACTCAATAATTACACATTCATGTTTCTTGCATTGTGCACCCTGCGGTGAATTCCGAAATCTTGTGCAATTTTATTTGCTTTTCCTTCTACGTATGATAAACACGGGGATTTCATTCAAATAGAGGAATAATTAAAACTGTTTTATTTATATTTACAATTTTGCATGTTGTCAAACTGGTTTGTAAAAATGTTGAATTTCTTGTATCAAAACAAGTAGGTAGATAAAAATTGCGTAGGAAGAATTCATTAAGTTTGCCACAAATTCTTCGACTGTATGATATTTACTCAGTGGTGTTTAAAATTAAATTCTGGAAATGCCTTTGGAGAAAAATGAGACTTTTCAGAATGTAGAAACGATTCATTACTAAATTAATCTTTTAACTGTTATATAACACACAAAATTAAAGCTTTACAAAATATGAAAATTTGAATTTTAACATTCGTTTGAATAATTAAAATTTTATTAGCGCAAGTGGTCTCCAAATTTTGTTCTTAAGAGCTGTATAAAATTGTTTTTCTGCCCGCACATATAAGCTCGGTGGACCATATGCAGCCATTAAGTATGGACATATTAGAGAGTCACAAGAACAGGTCATATAACATATAGATCAGTTTTGCAAAATATGTAATTTTTGAGTTGCAATAAACGTATGCCAACAGCGAAGGAAAATTCTGTAATCAGACAGTGAAGCAAAGCAGTTACGCTGTGCTTAGTGACACCACTCATTAATTTTATGACGCCTTGTATGATCACGCGTTCTAACCTTTCAAATTGCTCACAAAGAAACAATGGATTTCAAATTGTTCACAAATAAAATACAAAATGTTTGACTTCCTTAGCCCAAAATTGACTGAGTTTTTGATATAAAAATCAGTCATCATATTCAAGAGCTGTACATAAACTGGAGAGCGAAATGTTTGCATTTGTGCTTAACGAAGTAATAAAATATCACTTACAGAACGTTTTGAGATGTTAAGAAATTACGTGACGAGTATTTCTATGCAGATTATTAAGAAAAATACTGAACAATATAATTTTACATATTAATTCAATAACATTGATCAATGTAATGTTTTTCATAAAAAGAGATCTTATTCACAGAATATTATAGACTTCACGTTCTAGAGTACATTCAGCATTGGCATGTAGCTAGCTGACTGGTAACATTATTTTCATTAACTGAAAACGAAAATTATTTGTATTTTAATGAATTTTTGCCATTATCAAATTATAATTCTCAAGTAAGAAAACTTCACTAGAATATTAATATCAACTTTTAGACTATGAAATCTTATAAATTACTTATGTAAATATTCTCGACATACCAAATATAAGACACTAGGAATTCACAAACGTATATCATTCAATAGCATTTAAGAGGAGAATAATTAACGTCGAATTAGTTTAATTAATCGACCCTTCATTGCAAATTCAAAATTTTGTCAAATATCACAAATTTTGAAATTAAACATCTTGATCAATTTTTGCCAAATGGGAATCAAACTGTTATATTTTATTTTCGATAACGAGTGCATAGGTTTTCTTAAATGTATGTATACGGGTCGGATGAACAAATAAAAAGTTAAATTTCATATTTGGTATAAAATAATTTTTTTTGAAATTTAAAAATTCGTTAACATTAAGCCTTGCGTTATACGATATTTTCTTCCTTCTTTCCGCATGCCTCAGTGGTGTAACTGGAGGCATAGTCGACGCGTATTCGAGAGTAAGGTTTTTAGTGAACACGATACATAATTAAATAAATGTTTTATGAAATTTAGATAACAACTAGGTGAAAAATTTAAAAGTGTTCTGGTCTTGCTCTTTCTTCTATTTCCTGTGCATATATTAGAAAAGGTGCTGATAAAACTAGTTTAAAGCATGACCAAAAATCATAAAAAACTAGTTTCCTTGATTTACCAAAAACAACGCATAAATCTTGTTTTATTAAATGCTTTTTAGTTAAAATTTCAAATATAAGCCTAGTTGCTTAAAATAGAAGGCAGTTTCCTTTTTTTACTGTGTTTTCTGAGGCTTTAGCTGAGTAGTAGTATAAATATTAAAATGATTAAATTACCTTTTTGAGACATACTTGGTTTATTACTTAATTACAGCTGTTAAGTTAAGAAAATAGTTATGTCCTTAAATTCGTGAATCATTAGGTAATTTATTTGAATAGGCTGACAAACTCGCATTAATTTTCAGGCTTTAAAGAGCGTTCCATACAGTTACAGTTAAGTGCTTGGTAATAATTAATTTTTTAAATCAAAATTATATCTTGTTTAATGTTTGAATGATTCTTCTCTGATAGCTTGTTGAACACTTTCTATTTTATCATTAATTGCCATAGAACTAACCAAACGCATTAAAACGTATTAAACGTAATAAACGTTTAACTCTGTGGGTATTATATAAAAATAAAATTTTACGGTTATTAAACTTTACTACTTCCAATATTGAAACTGGTTTCATAAATTTTTCTGCCTTTGTTTCTGGAAATTTTTAACTGGATATCTAAAATCAGACTTTAAGTAAAAATGCGTATACCGTTATTATCGGTACTGTGTTTGGAATCTTTTGTCACGTCTCTGTAATTAAATGCAATTTCAAATAGAGATGATTCTCATGAGACAAGTTCTTGTACGTTTATATTCACAGTTTTAAACGGATGGTTAATGGAAATTAATACATCAGCTTTTGAAATATCGCACTCATCTGCTTTAATATAACCCAAATAAAATAACTCGAGCCTCTAAAATAGGAATAAAACTCCTCTTTTCTCAAATATAAGATGCCGTCATGCCCTGGAATATGCAGTAAAAACTAAAAAGTCCTGAAGGCAAAGGAAGGTGTCTTAGTTGACAGTTAAATTGGAATTCATCGGACCAGGACGAAAATTTTGAACTGATTCTCGAGCTCAAAGATGTGACAGGCATTTCCACAAATCACGTTTAATATTTAGCATAAATAAAATTTAAGCATTTCGGAACATATTTAAGGGAAAGGTGTTCCTAATCGTGCATCAGAAATTCTCTGCAAAAGGAACCAGTGCTAAAATTTATTATTCTATTGCACCTGCAATCTTGTGTAATATGAAATTTTGAACGTATTAGGAAATAATTAGGTATGCAGTTTTTCATATTATTAGTCCAAAGGGGAAATTTGCCCAGAAAGACTATTAATTTTGTTTTGCCATTTTACGTTGATTCACTAAAAGCGTTGTTTCACTTTTCAGATTGTTGCCACCAAATATTATCGTCCTGCATTATATTTAAAGAAATTAAATAATGAAGAATCTCCATAAATATATGTATGTTTCTCGCATTGTGATAAAACAACGGTACCTAGAGCCATCAGATTTTGAATATTGAACGTTTCCACCCGAATATGGGCATCTGGAAGCCCAAATTTGAAATTAGGAATTCGTTTTATTATCGATTTCATATTTTGTAAACCTTTGACGAATTTTTGATTAACAAAGTCAAGGATTTCAAAGAGAGCAATGGCAACGTTGTACAGAAAAACACTTTTATGTCCAGCGCGTGAAACTGTGTATCAGAAATTCTAAAGATATGCTCATTTTAAGATTATTTTCAGATATTGCTGTTGAACTGAATTTTATGGTTAAAGTGCGAAGAACATGATATTTAATAAATAAAGGTAGCACACAAAATGTTAGAAAACGTAATTTAAAATCTGAAACCTTTCAGATTTT
Organism: Stegodyphus mimosarum; assembly: GCA_000611955.2. NCBI lineage: Eukaryota > Metazoa > Arthropoda > Arachnida > Araneae > Eresidae > Stegodyphus > Stegodyphus mimosarum. The sequence continues at coordinate 766,283 of KK119743.1, read as the reverse complement.
TTTATTAATTTTTTGTATACAGTATTTAAAAATATAGACAATTGCTTAATTAAACATCATGCATGAATTTATAAATTCCGTAAATGTCTTTGAAGTAATATGGTTTTAATATTGTATGAGTTTCAAATGTTGTTTATAACCTGAATTCAACAAAGTCGATGTGAAAATATCAAGTTGTTCAGCAAGTCGTTGTTATGCTACCACCTTCTGTTAGAGTAAGCTGCTCATCAGGCTGTTAATCAAAGTAATGAAACTGCGGAGGGAATTCTGTGATCCTGCAGAGAGTGACTGAGAATGGCTGAAGAAGAGAAGAAGAGGGGGAAATTAAATTGTTGCAATTGAAATTCATTTAAAAGATGAAAAGTGAAAACATTCGGTGTGAAGATGTTATCTATATTAATAAAACGAAAGTAAAATGAAAGGTGTCTTACTCCTGTGAAGCACAGTATGAATGGGAGAAAAATTGGAGGGGAGATAAGAGTCTTTACATAATATTCCACAGAAACATGGAGTCTGAAATTAGTAGTCTTATGCTCAGTGGTTTCATTCAAAATTGTTTTTGCAGCGTGTTTTAAAAATCTTTTATATATTTTCACCACCCCATTCAAAACACAATTTACGTGTTTCTTATTTTATGAATACTTTATTTGGGACTAGTTGAAATATTTGATGACAACGCTCAGAAGTGGTAGCTGTTGCAGAAATGTTGGAACTAAGTACCTCATGTGTTCCTTTAAAATTTGACATCAAAATTTGAAGGTCTTCAGACAAGGAATCAAAATTGACATTATGATGACATATAATTTGCACATCATATGCGTGGGATATCGGGTACCTGTGCATCTATAATTTATAACTTCTGGTAGTTCGTCTTTGAAATTTTCAGTATTCTGTACGGGAAAAAAGGTTCAGTGGGTTTCATTGAACGACACGTGTCTTCTCTTTGTTCAAGAAACGAATTATTTTTGCCTTCTTACTTCAAATTAGATATACTTTACCATTTGTTAAAATTTAAAAGGGTACAAGTTTTAAATACTTTCCACTTCTATTTCATTGGCACATTTTTATCGTTTTGGCATGTAAAAACTCCACTACATTTAGAATTCAAATACAAAATTCCTAAAATATAAACGACTATTTTTTCTTTTCAGACACTTCGCATTTTTCATCACTGTACTCATTTAGATACTGCTGCGACTATTTTCAAGTTTAAATGTAATAATTTGTTACAGATATTCGATAAATTTAATTTGGGTATTTTTATTAGTAAAAGGTATTTGGTTGTTGTTGTTTTGTCCATGAATTTCTTGGAAGAATGGTTGTCAAAGTTTCAAGGATGTTGGACTTTTATTTCCACCTCAGTTTTGAGTGAGAACAGCCCTAGGGGTGGTCCGACTGTCTACCACTCCTCTCTGCTACTACCAATTCACACGAGAGGACACTGACTTTCGGCTCGCCATATATTTAGAGTGCTTCCATGCCGCAAAGACACTATATATATACAAACATCCGAACTAAACTAAATATCTTACCGACCACTATACTGTCTAGTCGGTAAGATATTTAGTTTTTGAAAGATATTAATCTAGTAAACTATCTTTAATAAAATAAAAAGAATTTCTTCAGTTCAAAGAAACTTTTGTCAGAATAAACTGTATAAATTGATTATACTGTATTCTTTTAATTAAATTTAATATAAAGAATAAAAGTTTTTCGAATATATTTATACTAATTACTATTCTGATTATTTATATCTCGATTATTTATAATATTTCGATTTGATATTCCGATTCGAATATGTTTATTTTAATTAAATAAGAATAATATTATTTCAGTTCTTAATCGAGATAGCTTTTAATATGAAAAAAAAATCTTAAAAATTTTTTAATTTTGGTACAGACCGCATGCAGCAACATATAATAAAAAGGTAACATAAAACGACAGCGTAGAATTTAGTATCACTTTAAAAGGATTTTAAGTTATAGCAAGTTTTTTGTTATAGAAATTAACATGATGTTTCCGAGCATATGCTAGTCGAAAATTGGGATCCCTAAAATGACCACGTGCAATAAGCGAACGCTCAGAAGAATCTATGAAAGCAAATCGTTCTTCTTCTAATATACAGGGATTATGATTCAATTGGCTGACTGCAGAACTCTTCACAGAAGCTTAGTACTTTGCTTGAGAACTTCATTGCGTGTTCTATCTGATTGAGATCTCAAAATCTTGCTAGCTATGGCATTTTTTATATTTCCCAAGGTCTTTCCTTTCTGTATGAGTGGTACAAGGCTCTGCATTTCCGATAAGATTTAAGCATTTGTTCTGATTTATTTTATACGTCCTTTATAATAGTCTTACAAAAAGATAAGTTCAGTCGTAATTTATGCATTTCAGACTCAAGTATATATTACCTTAGATTTCTCGTTTAAGAGAATATCTCGTTCTTTTCTGTTCGCAAGTTTATATGGAAAGAAGAAAAGAGGATAATATTTTGACAGTTATGCGTTATTATGTTGTGCTTAAGTCAACGCCAGTTATCAGTATATTTGAGAATTATCTAAACTCATTAACTTATGCATAATGTGTGTTAAGTTTTACTTCACGTGAATCACTAATATGTTTTGTTCATTTATTTATTTTTTAAGACTTAGTTAGAACTTGATGTTTGCTGTTGGAACTTCTAAGCATTATTATTCATTTAAAATATATTTGCTTTTTTACTTCAAAATTGTTTTATTTCAAAACTACTCTTCTTCAAAACTGGTAGCGGAACTGAGTGAAGTCGGACTGTCACCTGCATGGTGCTCAAGGCTCTTGCCAACAACAGACGCAATCTTGCTGTCCTTGTCACGATGAATTTCGTGGGCCTGTTGTGATGTTACTTTCAGACAAATGAGATAAGTCACAAAAACAACAACAACACAAATAAACAAGTGTAAAAATGTTTAACCCTTTTTTTAATTAACTTTTAAATGAACAGAAAGGCACTGCGAGCGAGAGACGAAGCTCCGCTATTTACGGGTATTTAAATTAACATAAGATAAAAGTAAATTAAGAATATAGTTAACGTAGTCTGAGACCACCCACATCATAGACTACTTACGCTGCCCCAAAATAATCAGCGACGCATATTTTAAACGTCGACTAGCAAAATGCTAAAGGCGAAAATAAATTTATGCAGAGTTAAATAACAGCTTAGTAAATAATAGCAAGACGAGTCTGCTAGAAGCTCTCATTCTAAAAATTCAAACCCTCAGCTTACATTCGAAATAATTACTTTTCATTCTGGTGAGGACTACGGAAATGATAATTTATAGTAAAAGTCAGATCATAATAACAGGTTAATTAACCTGAAACATTACAGTTTTCCTCACCAGAATTTAAACAAATCACAATCCAAGGTCTTAATGACTTTGGATTAGATGTTAATTCTAAAATCTAAAAGCATGATCCGAGTCTTACAAAAACTTATTTAACGTAATTCAAATTTACATTTTAAATAATTCGCTTAGCATTTTTCAGATCCATCACTGCCTTTTCTTACATCTACTTCCAGGAGTCTGAAAGAAAAAATTATTTAGAGTAGAAATATTTTTAAAATATTTAAGCAAATCATTTAGCATAGAATTGTTTAAGCATTTGAAAAACATTTAAGCAAATAGTTTAGCATAGAAATATTTAAACGTGCATTTTAAACAAGTTATCTCCTTTAAATCTCTTCGTTTTTTCCACCTCGCTCTCCAGTATATTTTTTAGGAAATAGTGTGTAAAAGTGCAATATTTCAACAACTACCTGTCAACAAAAATTTTACATGAATAATCATTAGACACATTAGACCTCAACGATATCCTATTTCAAAATCTACACCTAATGTTCTAGTATTTCTATGTCCTTTAACTTTCTAAGTATAGGTTGGAAAGCCTAACTTTTAAATAACCTCATTTGCAATGTGCTAGCTCTTTCCTTTCATTTTTAATGCATACTATAAGAAGACATTTTGCTTTTATAATACATTAGTTTTTAATATACTTTTGCGTGCGTACGGGTTCGTAATAGATTGAATGTACAAATCCCATAATAGATTAATACAATTGATTTTAATCAAAAGAAATATTTCGTAACTCTGGAATTTTCCACAGAAATATTCCTACGAATGTTCGTCTGCACGTCCTGGGCAGTACAATCCCTAGACAGGAAGCCATACTTACAATTAAGGTATTAATGCAATAATAAACATTGCAATGTAGTAACAAACAACATAAACAATAATTGCAATAAATAACTAAAAACAAACCAAATACTAAATCAATAAATGAGTATAAAAATTTAGAAATCTAGAAACAAATAGGGATATGGTCTTATACCATTTACATTATATACACTACGTAATATGGCCATAGTAAGGAGCTAGACTCTTGTAATGAACGACTTTAGGCTTAGAATTCGATGACTTACGGATCGGAACTACGATGTCGTTCAGCCTGTTTAGGGCTGTGTAAGGACCATCCTAAAGTGGCTGTAGTTTAGAAGAGAGTCCTTTTCGCCGAATCGGATTCCACAACCACACCTTGTCCCCTTCATTGAATCGATGCCCTGTAGCTCTCGTGTCATATTGGTTTTTGATGTTCTCTGCCGTCAAGTTGACTCGTTCTCCGGCAAAACTGTGCATCACTTCAAACCGTGCCTCAAGATCTTGAATGTACTCCTCAGGCGATGAAGGCGTATCAGGAGGGCGATCAAACTACAGACACATTGCAAACGAAGATGACGATCGAAGAGCATCTGGGATGGGGAATCGAAATTAGTCTCGAGGACAGAATTGCGACAAGCGAGTAAAAACATAGGTAACTTCTTGTCCCAGTCCTACTGGTTTCTGAAAACTACCAACGAGAGGTTGTTAAGGATGATTCGATTAAAACTGTCTACTATGCCATCTGACTGGAGATGTAAGGGTGTCTTTTGGGTTCCGTCTTTCGTAGAGGGTTCTGTATTTCCAGATCCCGGATACCGTCGATGAAGTACTGCAGGGACCAGATAACCTTTGTCTTTGTCTGGCATTCCTAAAAGGCGAGATGAGACAGTCTTTGAAATCCGTGGCGAGCTCCTGGATTGTTTCCGTGGGCTTCTGTTGAAGGGATTTTAATTGAAGCCTGCTGTAATCTTTTAAACATTTCTACGGAAAACGCAGCTCCAACGCGCCGGATAGAGCTTCTGGCTTTCGAGAAGCGTCTGAATGATATCCGCTGCGTCTTCTCTGAGAAAAGATGGAGGCCTTAGCTTAGGAATCCCATCCATTCGTTTCCTCCACTATAGAAATTTGTGTCTTATACACTTGTCAAGACGCCTTTCTATTATAGATAGCTCCAGAGAGGGACGAGCAGGCAAGGATAAAAGTTTAAAACCATCAGTATTGTTCCATACTCTCGGTATGCCCTTCTTAAGTTGCTATCTTCTTTGGTAACGGTAGAAACTCTCTCTCTTATTTGTTCTTTGACAGAAGAAACTATTTCTTCAGTTTCTCCAACCCTATTTCGAAAGTGTCTATTCTGCCTTCCATAGCCTCAAATTTGTTTTCCATTACGCATGTAGTTACTCTTTTCACACTCTTCTCTTTTTAGTTTTACTTTTTAGGCTGCTCTTGAGCTTCTTCAATCTTTTCTTGAACAGCTTTTATCTCTTCTCTAAAATATTCTTGCCCAGCTTTCATCTCTTCCTTAGTGGAGTTGACTGCCCTTTCCTTCTTTTCTTGAAATGTAGGAAAAGTAGTCATGAGCTGTCTGATTTGCTCTTCTAGTGCTCTTGTCACCGACATTCAACCCCACTCCTGACACCAAAAAGTGTTGCGTGCGTACAGCTTCGTAATAGATTGAATGCACAAGCCCATAAAAGGTTATTAAAATTTATTTTTAGCAAAAATATTTCAAAACTCTGGTATTTTCCACAGACATATTAGTACAAGTGTTTACAGTATCGTACAGTACTATCAATAGTTGTCTAAAAGGGACACTTAAAACTACTAACAACGTTAAATATAACCCAATGCAAAACGCATTTGAAGAAGAAGCTAATCGTATATATCTCAGTTCATGTGGAACTATAACAACTCGCAACAACAATAGCTAAGCAACTAAACAACTGAGAGCAAATGTTCTTTCTTCGGTTTTAAATTGTTTTCATATTTCACATTTTCCTACTTTCGTATTTCAATTGTTTCATATTTCGCGAGATATTTCTAGTACTTTCTGATTCTCGAAACTACTGGAAAGTAATACGAGGAGAGAATTAAGGCTACAGCTAAGTTAATAGTCAATTACATTTATTCAATTTCAATACATATTGTGTTTGTTATGGGACCGGACCAAAATGTCACCAAATTTGGCGACTTTTAGGCGACTTCTTGCCAAATTACTAGATACCCATTTTCTCAATCTTAAATGCATTTGCCTCTGTATTCTTACTTTTCCGACATTGCTTTCTCTTAAAATTTGCCTCCCGGTAAACTGCACAGAAAAATACAATAATTTTACTTATAGTTCTGTAAAAATTACCTGTCTGAGTACAAAATTCGTAATAACATATGCTCAATTCATGCATACAAGATATTAAACTTCATTCAACATGCTAGAATTCAAAAGCTTACTTTACATAATTTCAACTTAAATGTTTAAGTACGCGATGTACAATAGTTGCTATTATTTTATTTATATTCAGGACAAAATTTCCTACTCATTACAGTCAGTCTTTTGGGTTAACGTAACATAATGGTCTTTAACACACAAGCAAAAAATTCTTAAAAGTAGAGGTGCACAAACAAAAACACTTCTTCGCTCTATTCAGATATTTTTGCTTGAAGTAAAAATATGAGTATGTTAGCCACTTCGTACACTTAACAAACTCATTCTGAAAGAAGTAAAGGAAATTTTATCGTTTATTTGTGTTAAAGTCAGACATATGTTTCTTCACAAAATGCCTACAAGTGGGATAAGTCACAGTTCTGTTGATTTTAATACGCGTCCGAGTTTGACAGCTATCATTAACTGGCCTTTTTAGCTTCTTGACTCGCTCCATGGTTTTCGTCGATTTACTCTGATGTTAGGTAGCTTCTTCTGATACTGGTAGTCGACTGTTATCTAGAAGGGATTATATTGAAATATTTTATGCCAAGACCAGTACACTTTTCCTCAAAAATTTGACTTGTGAATTTCTTAACATTGTTTGTGATTATTTTAATTGGAGGTCCATATTTCAATATTAATTTATTTAAAATGAATGATCAGCAATTTTCACGGACAGCCTTCTGAGGGGATTATCTGTACCGACTTCGAATAATGATAGCAATGAAGAGTAAATACTTATATCTATTTTTTTCACTACGTGGGTGAGAACCTAATAGATCAATTCGAAAGATAATCATTGAGGAATGTATCTTTTTTACTAATTAGGTACTGGATAGAGCTATAATTAATGTCATTAACTAACTAACAAGTGTTATAAAGCTTAAAGTATCCCGTTACATATATTTGTAGCTGTGGAAAATAAACAGCCTCCCTTATTCTCTGCGCTCATTGTCTAATTCCGAGAGTACCTGATAAAGGTTAGTGATGCAATTCATGTAAAATATTCAATTTTAAACACTTTGGTATAACCTGCCATAATTTATCATCATTATTTTTTCTATTCGTATAGAACAGAAGGTCATCAATGATCTTATAAATTTGTTGCTTTGTTCGTAATCCCTAATTCTTATGTTCTGAAGTTCAAAATGATCTGGATCTTTCAAATAACAGTAGATATTTTAAAATTTTGAATTTACTTTCAGTACTGAAGGAACTGTTTCTCGTGATTCTGAAACTTTTCAAGTTAGCATGGCACATTTTAATTATTTCCCTTCATTATCTAGTTTAATACTAGACAGGGCATCCCCTTCATTTTCCTTCCCATGGGTATGTTTAGTTATTAAATTGTATTTTTGTAATTTAAGAACCCATGGTATGAATCTGAGTGACAAATTTGTAGCCGAATACAGGATGTACAATAACTTCATTGTCCACATATATGGTTAGCGGTTCCTTCCTAAAATAAACTCGAAAGTTTTGAATGGCCAGCAGGACTGTTAATGTTTCTATCTCTTCGGTAAAGTATGATGTCTTTGCACTGAAAAATGTGTTTTCCTAAAATATGCTAACGGCTACCCGTCTTGCATAATCATGGCTCCTATCGAGAAACCAGATTCATCTGCGGCGATTTTTCATTTAATATCCCCTTCAGGAATTTCAAGGTCGGTGCTTGGATTGATGCCGATTTACCGATGTACAGCCGATTTATGATGCCGATTTACTGATTATGACTATTGCCCTTTGAAATGTAGTGGAAGATATGTTTGGACCAAACAGCGTTTTAAGGATGGCATGCACCCTGATTTGGTAATAAATGTAGTTTTCGGCATGGCTTCTGTTTCACATCTATCGGAAAATACCCAGACGTAAGGTCTAGCTTGGCGATATATTTTATAGATTTAATTTTCCTTATTGTTTGAGAGAATATTTCCCCACTGCCAAAATACATCCCACCATCAGATTTTCCACATAGTATTGAATTTACAGGCTCCCGAAAATTTGCGCTAATTCTTTCCTTGTATTCCCGCCTACGCGTATTTATAGACACAGCCGTCTTTCAAATTTCACCGCTAGCTCGAAAAGCAGTTTTAGGTAGCAAAGTTTCACAGCTCTAAGAAATCTTGGGTATGTGGCAACAACCTGGGTAATGTTAACTCAGTATCTTCTGCTTCGGGGTTTTTTCTCTACAACAACTCACCTCCTGTATTTTTTAGAGTAAAATCAGGCATTTCATCCGCCTTAGTCTGGAATTTACTATACAGTTCCGTTTCCATCTCGGTCCTGTCTTCAACCACCTGGGATGCTCTCAGATGTACATTTTTAATGTATCAAACTTATAAATTTCACTCCCTAGTTCGTCTATTAAATATTTTTAACACTTTTATACAAATTTAGCGCTTAATCTGGCAGCACCTATAGCTATCCTATGGCCACCTTTTGCAGTTCTCCAAACAAGTAATTAAGTCCGTTTCTAAGTTTTAAAAAAGGTCCGGAACTTGTGGATAATTTCGTCGAGGCTGACATAATGTGTACAGTATATCTGAAGCCTTCCATATGACTTATTTTTGGCGTATGATTCCATATGAGTTATATTTGGAGGTTTTGCGGTGGGGGCAGGCTATAGGTTGCATTATCTTGTGAGATGATTCGTGATAAATTTGAGGATTAAATGTAGTGCTCTGCTGCGTCTAGAAACTTGTGTCAGTGACTCCTACTAGACAGGAAGCTGCTTATCGATTTAATCCGAAACACATAATCAATCTCGAGAAGGTTAAAATAACCTTTTTTATTTAACTATTAAATGAACTAAGAGTTGCTGCTTGGGCTATAGATGAACCTCTGCTACTTGCGGGTATTTAAATTAGTCTAAGATAAAATTAAATTTAAATGTAGTTAAGGTATTTGAGAGTACACATACCGTACACCACTTAAGCTGGTCTAAGATAATCAGCGGCGCATATTTAAACATCGGCTGGCAAACTGTTCAAAGAGGAAATAAACTTAAAAAGGGGTGGCCATAGTAACTAACAGTAAGCGAGCCTGCCAAAAGCTGCCACTTTAAATATTTGTGACAACACGCACCCGTAGTAATTTATATCTTGCAAATGTGCGACGGTTTCGCCGTTTTCGTGACGATATCTATGGTTCGAACCAGAAGAGGCGTGCGAGAGGCCTCTTGGCTTCGGGGATGTAATTCGAGGCCATGAAATGGCAGCGGAATTCTCTACCGCTGCTTTAAAACAGCTCTTCTGAGCTAGATTTAAAAATGCGGACGTTTTCAAATTTTCGAAGGTTGAGTGACTTCGTGGACGACTTTCACCCTACCTCAGCATCTGTATGCTAATGAAGAGGCCCAAAATTTTTACATGTTTTGAGCCCTGAGTTTGATATGATTGATTGTTGCTTTGGTGGGCTGTTCGGCTGTGTTCGTTGGACGTAGCTGGTTGATCTCGTTTAACACCTGTGAAGTGAGACTCCGTATTTGGCGTGAGTGACGCAGTTCGTCAGTTTTTCGCCAGATGGACGGGTGCTGAAGGTGCGTGTTCCTGTCACGTCCGAGAGGTCACCGCTGTGACGATAGCAGGGCCGTAGTGGTTTAAAGCTTGCAGTTGTGCGACACTTTCCGTGTTTTGCTTACTTTCGGAGGCATGCCTGTGGCGATGCTTATGGATCGAAATAGAAGCCTGGTGCGAGAGGCAGCTTGGTTTCCGAGATAGAACTTTAAGTCGTGACATGGGAGCAGAATTCTGTGCCGCTAGGGTATAAGAACTCTTATGTGCTAGATTCTAGAATTCCTACTCTTTCAAATTTGCCAGAGCTGAGTGGCTCCGCGGATGCCGTCCATTCGAACCCTTATTTTAAATACAAAGTAAAATATTTCCAGTTTGATGAAGGCTACTAAAGGAAGAAGTTATGGTAAAATGAAAATCATAACTTATTAATTAACATAAAACCTTGCAACATATGTGTTCGATGATTTAGCTTTGATTTACTCACACAACTCAGAAATATAGCTCAGAGAAGTGAACAAATCTCTCTATGCTTGATGAATCTACTAATTGTCTTTAATAGCACAGCAATCGTAAAGAAACATGGTTTAGGAATCAGGAAACCAGTACTCAGAATCAAGGTATACAGTAGCACACTGTGATCATAAGATGGTGAGTGATCTTTCAGATACTTTTCATTCTAGATAATTAAGAAGTAATAACGGACACACAGTCATAGAACGAACATTTATTAGCAATATGAAACAGTTATCGTTTTGTATACGTATGTGTATATCATTGTGATTTCATAACACTACATGGAATTAATATAATATGGGTGACTTGTAAATACATTTGAATTGCCCTTAAATTAAGTAGAGAATAAAAAAAGGGTATTTGTTATTAATGGCGGGAATATTTGTCTTGCACTTATGGCAAATGTCTAGTAAGTTTTTTTTTTGTGATAAGTGATTCGAAGATCTACTTCCAAGTAAAATAATGACAATTAAAAAAGTCATTTTGCATATGCATCTAGATTCAATCATAATCTTTCTTTCAAAATGTGTATGATTTCTTTTTTGTTTATAATTACCATTTAGATTATAATATCTTATATAGTTTAAAATGTGTAGATCAGTATGGGATATTGGTATTGATAATTCAGTATAATGCGTTACAAATGTGTTAATCCTGCAATAACTGAGGAACATAAATGTATCCGACATGAATTACAAAATGATTACTGTTAGTGTATGAAGGGTAATAATTCTTATTGTTCTTTCTTATTCTAAACTCTTTTGCTATGTGTCAGATGTCAGATATCAAAGTCAATGTTATAAAAGTCGTTATACTATATCTCTGCATGAAATAATAAGATAATTATGTCTCATGTACTATTTCTATAAGCCAAGCAGAAAAAGGTAAGCTAAAAAGATTTTTTTATTGAGAATTGGAGTTGGATTATGCTAAAAACTATCGAAATAAATATATAATACGTCTATATAAATCAAGTAGAATACATCTCAAGCTACGTAGAAATTCCGGAGATTTTGAAGAGATGAAAACATTTTAACTTTATAATTTGCTGTAGGCCTCTAAGAACAAAGTCTCTAAGAACAAAGAACTCCAACTATAAAAATGCAGCTTACCCTTACGGGTGAATAGAATTGGAACGAGGCTCTCGAGATTTCTTCCTTTCGATGGTAACTGTCACAAACGGCAAAGTTGAGACTTGTGACAGGCGAATGGCATAATAACATCAATAGCAAGCATTTCCGCTCGGTAAATACATTTATCTCTTATGCTGTCAAACTAAACAGCCAGAAAATTTACATTAGCTTTTATTATCTTCCTTTCGTTCTTAAACCCCTCCTTGAGTAGAGAGACAAACGTAGTATTTAGTACGGCGATAAAAAAAAGTAAGAATATTACAAATTTAACTGTATGTGTAAAATATTTATTCACAGATAAATTTGCTGTTTTTAATGCGCTTTATCTCTTTTTAATGAGAAAAATTTCATATTTCAAATTTTTTTCTCGTAAACCTAGTGAATTGGTATTTAACACTATGAAACACTACTCAGAAATGCATATATTTGCTTTCTGAGATACTGCTACCAAAAATATTGTCGAAAACTACTTTTTGAGCTTTTTACTGAGCATTTATCGGTAGATATTTGTTATTTTTTTAGTTTCACTAAACGATTGCACTTTTATCTCAGTATAAACTTTCAGAAGATCGAAACAGGGACAAGTAATATTTATCTGAGATGTCTTTCCTTAATTTATGTTTATAACAGAAGCCTCTTGATATTTTATACACATAATACTTATTTAGTTTTAGTAATACTATAATAGCTACTGAACTGATTGTTATATAATAAAAAATAGCTGAAATATTTATTTGAATATGAAATCGTACATTGATTTATTAAAATTAAACAATTTAGTTGTTAAAAATATATTAGCTGTCTATATTTCATAGCATATACTATTGTAATATATAATATACTATACGTCCAGCGCGTTTAACTGAATTTTGAACACTGTAAACTAAATTTTGAAATATTCTGCGTACTCCTTTTACTGAACAAGGTAAAACAATCAGTTTAAAACATTGTAAGCTTTATATGGAATATAACTGATAATGTGACATCTGATTTGTAGCCAATTCTGTAGAAGAATGTAAAACTAACTAACAACCTGAATTATAAATGTGTGTTCAGATATGAACTTTAACACAAATTAGATTTTTTCAAATAATTTATCAATTATACTTTTAGAAAACGAAACTATGGAATTAATTTATGTGAGCTAAATTAGAAAGGACTAAAATAACGTTGCTGTAATTTAAATCGTGCTGAGTTAGATCGGAGGAAGGGAAGGCGAGGCAAAATTTGGAAAATAATAAGTATAAATTTCCTGCTATATATTATATAACGGCTATGTAAAATAAATTGGAAAATAATACGCTTAAAATTCATGCCATATTTAGTTCGGAATCAACATATGCAAAAACCAAATAACATAAGTACAACGGCAAGCTGCAGGCATGTTTTTTTGCGGTTTGCCTGAGTGCTTTTGGTATTTGTTTTTTGCATATGTTTATTCCGAATTGAAAATGGAATGAATATTAAAAGTATTATTTTAACATTATTACCATCACCACTTACTGCTGCTTTCAGTGCGCACTCGGACTAGGTTTCGAACTGCCTTTTACTTCGTAGATATCCATTATATGTATAACAATTAATTATACTATTTGCTCCTGAAACGTTCGTTAAATGCATTCGTTGAGGTGTAATAAACGTTTTAGAACGAATAAGAATGTAATAACCATTTTAGAACGCGAGAAATCAAGAATAATTCCACCTACCGCAAATTAAGAAAAAGTAGCCGAGGATCTCTGAAACGAATACGAATTCTAATTACGAAAATTTTGCTTAAATTATTTTTTTCATTCTTACAATACATTACATAACATTTAAAAATCAATATCTCCGAATTATACATATATAGTTTGATAAGCGACCTATTTGTTATCTCAGTTTTTATTGTATTGCTTTTATTCTAAACATAGTTATTATATACTGTTAACTTTTAAATGGAAATATATGAGAACTTGTCATAAGAATATGACTAAAGTATACTTAAAATATACTTGTCTAAAGCTAGTCCACAAACTAGATTTTCATTCGAGAGTTTTACGAGGTATAGTCGCTTATTTCTCTATTTGAAAATAAAGCAACTTATGAATATATAAAACCAATAACATTTATTAAAGGATTCAACAACTTGCAATGATAAACCGCATCTTAATAATTCTAGACCCGAACTGTCTTTCACATCGTAGTATATTAGATAAAATATTTCGATAAATGAAATTTCATGCTAAGTAATATGCTGCTTTCTGTGAGATTTGGTGAAAGCACTTCGTACTTCCATCGGAGCTATTTAGTACTTTAAATCAGCATTTTTCTTGATCAACGTCTAATGTTAAATTCTCGATAATAAGACCTGTTGGCACATAGTGGTATGTTATGTCTTCGAGCAAATGTGACTAGGTACAAATACAAATATACGAACTAATTCAAAATATATGTTGCTAAATTTATGAAAATTGTCGGAAAGGATTTTGGAATTTTCATGTGGTATGGATGGATATTAAATATAGATTAAATAAATGCTGTTAAGAATATTATACATAGATAGATGATTTTAGTGTAAAATTGTATTTTTCGGTGTGAATTAATCCCGCTTCCTCCCGAAAAACTGAAAGGTTTCAGATGTTAAATTACGTAAATTAAATATCATGTTCTTCGCACTTAAACCATAAAATTTAATTGAAGAACAATATCGCAAAATATTTTTAAACTGAGCATATCTTTAGAATTTCTTATACACAGTCTCACGTGCTGGAGATAAAAATGTTTTGTCTTACAACGTTGTCATTGCTCGGTTTGAAATCCTTGAGTTTGTTAATCAAAAATTCGTTAAAGTTTTACAAAATACGAAATCGATAATAAAACAAATTCCAAATTTCAAATTTGGACTTCCAGATGCCTATATTCGCAGCAGGATTACTTCATTCAAAATTCGATGGCTCTAGGTACCGCCGTCTTATCACAATGCGAGAAACATATATACATTTATGCACATTCTTCATTTTTGGTGGCAACAGTTTGGAAAGTGAACCGACATTTAATATTTCCGACACAAAACGAAAACAATACTCCTTGAGAGACAAAAAACCCTTTGGACTAAACAATCTCAAGAGACAAGTTATGCTGGAAACGTGAGAGTACATTGACAACTCTAAAATTGAGTTAATAAGTATCTCGGTAATTTGGCGAGAAATCGTCTAAAATCGCCAAATTTCGCGAGATTTTGGTTCGGTCCCTGTATCACCGTAATAGGTATTGTAGTTGAATAAATGTAATTCATCATTATTCGTAATTTGACCTTCATATTGCCATTGATCGTAATTCGATCTTCATACTGCCTTCCAGTAATTTCGAGAAGCAGAAATAGTAGAAATATCTCGGCGGCTGGGTGAAAACTATATAAGGCCGCAGAGAGCATCTGCCATCAGTTGTTCCTGTTAGCTCGGCGTGAGTTCGGAGTACTGAGATTTCTCTTTAGCTTCATTTTGCATTGCTTGTGTATAACGTTCACATTAGTTTGAAGTGCAACTCCTGATTATACTCTGATATTTTGATGCACTTTGTGATACTGTGAAGAGTTGTACGACTATCTTTATAGAAATTTCCAGAAGTTTGAAGTGTTTGTTTCGATAAAATAAATTTTATTAACCTATCATCGGACCTGTGTGCATTCATTGTATTACGAAACAGCGTGCATGCAACAATCCTTAAAAATTATTTAACAAAGAATATAAAACCAACAAAGCAATCTATTTTTCAATTTGCAATCAGCCTTAAATTACTTAAAGCTACTCAAGCATAATCCCTTCTTTTTTTACAGTTAGAATTAAAAAATACATACCGTTTGTTTTAATTTCATGAAGCTTTTAAGGTCTCAAAGAATGTGATAAAATTTAGTTAGAACTCAATATTAGGAAGCTAATAGTTCACCAGTGGATAAACTTAAAACAGCTTTCCTGCTTGCTTGTGCACGCTCCGTAATGATTCGTTATTGAGGATCTATTTCATCGATCATGTCCCTTTTTAGGATTTAAATGCAGGATAAGTGCAGCATTTTGTTTTATTTTCACCTATAATATATCACAAGAATCCTTTCTTAGGTGTGATTATTACACTAAAAATTGTATCAATTCGACTTGAAACGTAATAAAACTTAAAATTTCTCACAATATAATGCCACTAGATATCAGGCTGCCGTTAAGCGCTGTAATATCAGGTGAATGATGGCTATTTCTATTGTCTGAAAAAATTCAACTACCAGAGTTCGTCAGATATGCGTGAAAGGCCGATTACCTTCTAGTAGTAAACATTCTGAAAAGCGGTAAAATGAAACTCACTTAAATATTTGTATTGTTATTCGAAAACAAGTTGCGGATTATTGCTGCCAAAAAGATTAGGATTCTATACAAATCCTATCTACATTTATATTATTTACTTTTTAGCTACATGCATTTCAATGTATCACCTCCTTTTTTGTCTAAGCAGTTGCATATAGCCTCGAAGCAGGGAATCTTGAATATCACAAGGGACAGAACAGTGTCAAATTTCAGTTAAAGTGGTTGGCTTCTTTAAAAATGGGTAACAATATTGTTGCGTGCGTACGGGTTCGTAACGGACTGAACGCACAAGTCGATAAAAAGTTAATATTTTTTTTCCTTTCACAAGAAATAAAACAAAATGATGAAATATTTCCTCAGAGATATTCGTATAATATCACATTATTTCACAGCAGTTGCATTTTTAAACTACAAGAATATAAACAGAACTCAAATTCAAAATACAGAGAAACTAATTCGATCTCACAGCGTATTCGCTACAATCAAATAACAGCATTAAGTAACCAACAGTTCATTTAAAACAACAACATTATAATCTAATCTATTTCACTTCTGGCGTCAACTACTTACAACAACACCAAGCTGGAAAATTTAGGAAAAATTTTTAGAACTCTGGGCAGACAATGAACAGCAGAATTTAAAACCGGAAAAATTTTAATGTCTAGGGAGGCATTGTGCTGTATAATTTAGAATCTGCAGAATACTCAATACCATTTTTATTTGTACAATTTATTCAGTTTTAGAAATCAAAATAATGATATTAATTTCAAATTTTAAATTTAATCTTAGCTAACTTGTTTGAACTAGTGAACGTGTTTAAAATTGTTATGTGATATTCAAATCTAAAATTTCAAAGTTGCTAGGAAAAGAACATTTTTAACAACTGGAAATCTGCGTAAGATCTCGGTTAAAGAAGTTAAATTTAGAACAGGCAAATCGACAACCTTGTATTCGACGTAAATTTTGTAAAATCCCTATCGATTTCGAGGGCAAAACGAGTACCCCTTCATCAGGAGCAAAAAAATTCTGCAAATCGCGAAAGCGAATGTCGATCATATTTGTGCTCTACAGGCAACCAGTGTAAGGAGCATGTAAATAAAAGTGCATGTTAATGTCAGCAAGTACAAGACAGGGGGGATTACCCATAGCTAGTCCTTCAATTTGGCGAAAATATTCATTTTTGAGGTCAAATTACTTAAAAAACAATTTTTTCGTCTGTGGATTCGCTACGTAGACGACACTTTCGCTCTTTTTGATGGTGATCAGGAAGACTTACCTCCGATTTTATCTGTTATAAATTCGATTGATCCAACCATCCAGTTCACGTTTGAGACTGAATCTGATAATACGCTTCCCTTCCTTGATATTCTTTTAGTCCGCAATGGATCTAATTTCAGCACAACTGTTTACCGTAAACCCTTTTCTCTTTGTTTACCTCACCATGCTAAGTCATGTCACCCGGCTAAGCAAAAAATGGCTTCTTTTTACTATTATGTATTTCGAGCTTTCAAAGTTTGTTCGTCAGAATCTCTTCTCGCTAATGAACTCAATTATTTCAGATCTGTTGCTCTTAACCGAGGATTTTCTCCCGTAGTCATTGATAAAGCTGTTCGCAAGTTCTCATCGTGCCATCTAAGAACACATTCTGATGCTAGAAATAAAATTTATAACCTTGTTGTGCTTTCATTTCATTTCTGTCAGTTACAAAACTGCAGGGATTTTAAACAAGTTTAATTTTCATGTTGTTTTCTCGCCTATAAATAAAATCCGAGGTTCGGTTCTTAAAGATTCTATTTCTGACTTTAATTCTTGGGGAATTTATAGCATATCGTGTCAGTGTGGCTTATGTTATATTGGCCAAACGGAAAGAGAATTAAAGTTTCGCATAAGGGAACACGAATCTTACGTCCGAAAAGGCGAAATTAACAAATCTTCACTAGCTAATCATAGTTGCAAATTCAATCACAAGTTTCATTTTGGTTCTGCTAAAATTAACCAGAAAGCTGGTTCTATTCGGGAATTGGATTTTCTTGAAGCTTTCCACATTCACAAATATTTATCCTGTTTAGTCAGTGACTTTAATTCCAATCCAGTCTTGCCTAATGCTTTTAAAATTCTACTAACTTAACCCTTCGTTTTTATTACTATTTCTGCCGACAGGTGGCGCTATCGGCTCCTTACATTGGTTGCCTGTAGGATATAAGTATGATCGACATTCGCTTTCTCGATTTGCAGAATGTTTTGCTCCTGATAAAGGGGGACTCGTTTTGCCCTCGAAATTGATTGGGATTTTACAAAATTTACATCGAATACAAGGTTGTCGATTTACCTGTTTTATTTTTCACTTCGGTATGATTCTCTTGCGTCTTGAAGGTAAATTTATTTCTTTTATATGGACCTCAATGTTTAAAAAAACTAATAGAATAAGGCTTTTCTTACTTATCACTTGCTGCACCCTTAGGAACTACACGAAAAGGAAATAATGCCCTGTGAAAGACTTTTTACAGGAAACTGGCTCGTATCCACGTTACACAAAGGGAAAACCACGAAATCGCCCATGCAACAACAACTAAGCTGAGATGTTTTTAATCTGGCTTTTATAAGCTTTTTAATCAGCACAAGATCATTCTCTTATTTTCTCGATGTTTCTAGATAGCAAAAGCAATTACGAGATATTTATTTCTTAAACAGTTTTTACTAGTTTAAACAAGATAGTACGCGCTCTTCTATTTTTATTTTTCCCGGCGTAGTTTTTCTTAAATTTGCGTTGCGTTCGTTGCACGGGAAAATAAAACAATTTTAATTACAATTCTAAATAAATAGCTAAGTAAATGCAAAATCCGTAACAGTATGAATAACATTTCTTTCTTCGATCACTTTATGAATTAAGACACTAAGATAACCAACCAATTGTTCTTTAATTGAGTTCATGACAAGCATTTGTCTTTTAGTAAAGCAAAACTATGTTTTATCTTGATGTGAACAGAAATCATTTAAGAAGCATAATGAAACCACCTTTGTGAATTAAATCAAATTGAAAACGTTAGGCTTCAGTATGAGCTATATTAAAATTAGTTCTCTTTACATATAAATTCAGACTTTAAGTATAATTTCCTAAAGCGTTCAAGCCTTTCATTAGTTTTACTGTCATCGTATAAAATGACGATGTGTACGATGATGACGCGCCATAAAAAATTTTAAAAATTTGGAATAATAATAGATAATTCTTTTTTCTCAACTTCTCTCCCTGCAGAGTGTAGCATAACAATATTGTGTGTGATTGGAATTGAGTGTATTACCTTTTCATGGTTATAACAGCGTAATAGTAAAATGTCACCAACGTATGTCCAAATCCATAGGCTAACGTTTATATTATGCGTGCAATGAATAAAATAAATAAATCTTTTCTCATTTCAGACGATATATGTACGGACAGTGGCGCGTTATTTGCATTTCCCAGCTTTCAGTAGTGTCTAGACTATTCACTACCATCTGCTACCAAACTACGCAATATCGCGCGGAAAGCGTGTATAATACTTCGAATCGATATTGTAACTAGCTTTCTTGCTGCGCACATAGTTGCTTGTTTATCGGTCAGCACGACAGCCGCTTAGGATACGTATTTTTAGCAACATTGCTTGCTGCTTATGATTTGTTGTAGTTTACGAATAATGCGTCTCTAGCAGGGTTAGTATAACAAATAAGAATACCTTCCAGGGGGTATTAATATCGTCCAAAAATAATGACAGGCTTTGTATGGATGAAAGGCAATTATCTGCGTCGGAATCCATTTTTCATCTACCTTCCTGTATTTTATCTGGTTAAAATATATGTTCTTGCATAGCAACATAAAAGCGGCTCTGTTTTCATTAGAAAACAAAAATATTTATTTTTTGTGCATTTCTAAAATAAATGCCGCATGCAGTGCACTAATATCACTAATTCCTAAACTTAGTATTAATTTGTTCAGATTCCAACTGTCTGTAACAGTTATTCAAATGTGTATGTTGTATATATGCATCAGCATTATAAGTATTAGATGGTACAGAATGTAATATTTTCTCTTTTACATTTAACACACAATCTCATGTGCATAATGGTGATGCACGCTCAGTGTCTGTTTGGGAAAACAACAAAAACTAATGCTTTGAAAAAGAAGAGAAATGCTTATTGTTTCAATATCACTTAAAATTTTCTGAATTCCTGAGAATATTTCACCTTTCATTAGAGTACACTTTAAAGATTATTAAGCTTTCTATCGTGTCTTAGTAAATTTTAATAAAACCATATTCACATTTATTTTCCTGGTGGATGATTCGTTATACATAAACCCAGTGTATGTGATTATTTAAAACATTAAATGCGTATTGTTGCCTAATTCTGACACGGGTACTATTTTCACCTATAGTAATAAAATGAAATGTTAAATAAATAATTATAACTTAAGAATAAAATGTTAAATGTTAACTGTAACAAGAATATTCCCATTCACTGTGATCACAAGGGCTATTTTTGATTTGTTGCTAGATTGAACAGTTGTATGGCTAACGATTCTTCTTAGGTGGCCGCAGACCATGAAACCCGGGTTCCTGGGCTGGACCCTTATCCTAGGCTAACAAGAATGTGATAAACGTAGCATTAAAAAATAACGTAAAAGCAGAATAATATTTCAGGTAGCAAATCTTTGTACGATGAAAACACGATATCAAATTGTTTGTGATAAAGGCTTTTCGAAATGAAGCATGTCCGTCGATGTCCAAGCTTGTATGTAACACACCGATGGAGAAGTGGGAGCATTGAGATGGGTAACTATCAAAATCTACAGGCTTAAACTACAGGCTACAGTAAAACGACAGGCTTTGTTCCAGATAATAATATAGAAATAATAACGCAAACAGAAATAACATGTTATGACAGCATACAACAAATAATGATGTAAAGGGAAAAACCAGAAACCATACGTTTAGAAAGGGGTAGCCGACAAATGATAATTAAGCGGAAAGGCTATACAAGAAACAAAGCACAACAACAAATGAATACATTAATTAGTCTAGATGTCTTAGAACGGCTCCAAGCCGTCTTCTGTTAACTGCATCATAAGGATCATAATTTAGCATTGGAATTGAGGGGTTGCTAACCCTGGAAGTTCTATTAAAAAGAGCTTTTAGAAATTTTTGCAATAAATAGAATAACAGGTTTTATGCCAAGCTCTTTATGTACATTACGGTAGAAACAGCGAGCATGAGAAGTTTGGTAATATTTTGTTTGAGTAATGTTTTGACTTATTTGCAGTCCCTGAAACGTGGTTTTAGATACAAAACTCTTGCCGGAACAGGCATATGTATTAATAGGGCGCAAGACGTATCCTTATAAATGAGCAACTTGTTGTCAAGGGATAAAACCGAATTCCTGCGAATTAATGAGTAAAGAATAGCTTTACACTTTCGGAACTTAGAGATTACGTTTGTAATGTGGGGCTACCATGTTAATCTTTGGTCAAGTATAACACCAGTATAGGTTACTCGCTTAGACCATGGGATAGCAGTAATATACACTGGTGTGCAAAAATTAAGGACGAAGTCGAAAAATTAGCATATCAGCTGAACGAAGAGGCAGAGCGGACAGAAAGACCAATCAGGAGATTAAGTAAGGTGATGTACGGTAGCACATGCGCAGATATGCAGGTAGACGTAATGGGGGAGTGTCTGAGTAGTATAAAGCATGTTGTCGGTGTAAGATCAGTATTTCTGCCAAAGAGATTGCCCGCCGTATAGCAGTTAAAATCACACCGAGTTGCTGCCTCAGCGAGAAATGGCGAATAATCAATCTGTTAGACGACATCTGGATGCTTTTACCAGAGGTCGAATCATTGGGAAGTTGGAAGAAGGCCGCAGTGTGACAAGTGTGGCTGCAGAGTTCGGAATTGCTCGCAGCATCGTTTCACGACTTTAGAGACAATTTCAAACTACAGGAACAGCTATCCGGGGGTTTAGTAGTGGTCGTCTACGAGGAACCACGCCCGCAGATGACCGGTATATTGCCTTACAGGCCAGAAGAAACAGGCGGCAGACAGCGGGAGAAATCGCTAGACACACGACACAGGCGACTGGACGACCGATATCGCGTTTTACCGTGGCCAGAAGACTGCACGGTGGTGGTCTATTTGCACGACGCCTTATACGGTGTGTACCTCTAACGCCTGCCCATCGGAGAAGGCGTTCTCTGTGGTGCCGGGAACACCGGAATTGGAGAGACAATGAATGGAGAGGAGTAATCTTTACAGATGAGAGCAGATTTAGTCTAAGTTGCGATTCTAGACACATACACATCTGGACAGAGAGGGGAACACGCAATAACCCTTTCAACATCATCATTTTGGAGGTCGCGGGGTTCTCCTTCGAGCAGACATAATGCTTGGTAGCCGGACCGACCTTCATATCCCCCAAGGAGGTTCGTCACCTGGGACTGCTAATGTCACGAGGTTCTTCTTCCTAACATGCGTCTTTTCGCAAGGCCTATGGGTCCTCAGTTCCTCTTCATGGACGACAACGCTCCACCTCATCGCACAGTTACTGTCGAAGAGCTGTTGGAGAGTGAAGATATTGAACACATGGATTGGTCGGCAAGGTCTCTGGATGGATTGGTCGGCAAGGTCTCAGGATCTAAATCCCGTCAAGCATGTACGGAACTTACTAGGGAGACCCGTGGCAGCACGTAACTTATCGCCAGTAACGATTCCGAAACTGAGATTGGTGCTACAAGAGGAACGAGCAGCAGTGTCTCAACAGCTCATTAATAACCACATATCCGCACAAATGATGTGAAACCTGGCTAGCAGTCAGGGGAGATCATATTCCCTATTAAAGACCGGATGTTTCTTGCTGGACACCCATCACAGGGATGTTTCGGCCTTCAGTCGCATTGCGCTCCATGCTACTAAGTGTTGCTTACATTACTCATGTCCTTACGTATTGGGGATCTTACGGTATTAAATGTGTTGATTTAGAAAGCTTTTGTACAAAGTTATATTGCAAAAACCGTCTCGTCCTTAATTTTTGCACACCAGTGTAAGTATAAATGTAAAAGGACGATAGCTCTTCCGTATGAAAATATGACCGCCATCGATTTCCTGATGTTGATCTTTATCTTCCAGCTCTGAAGCCAGGACTCCAGTGCATGTATTTGATTTTGTAATGAATGTTTTACTGAATCCAGAGATGCGCTTCGGTCCGACGATCGCAGTATCGTCTGCATACATGGCAAGTATTGTGATGATAGTGTGGGGTATGTCGTTCACATATAGCAAGAAAATTATTGGTTCAATGATTGATCTTGTGGTATACGGCCTTTGATTTGCCGGTTTGTGAAGTATGTGTTTTCAAACGACCGACAAACTGTCTATCGGTGAGATAGGAATTGATTGTGTGTGTAATTTAGTCTGGGAAACCCAGAGTAATAAGTTTGTAAGTTACTCCCTCCAGCCGAATGCTATCAAAGGCCTTTGAAATATCGAGAAAGAGTCTACCAGTCGATTCTTAGTTGCGAAGTCCATCCCCCCATAGCTTTGACTACACGAAGAAGTTGTGATGTACCGTAGAAGTCGAGTCCGGGACCCATGCTGTTCAGGTAGAATGATGATAACGATCAGGTAGAATCATAATGTAGATAATCTGTTCAGGTAGAATGATAATGTCAATAACGATTTTTTTATTATAACGTTGTTCCATTTTTGGATGCATTGTCTTACAATTGAAGTTACAGCAGGGAAACTATAATATTTTCTATGCAATTCTCTTTTGATATTTATTATTTTGATATATCGTCAGTTTCTAATTGGAACAAGAACAAATATTTATGAATTCAAAAAGTGAAAAGTGAAGGAATGCTTATTTTGGAATATCGCTTATTTTGCTAACTTTAAATAGCAAAATCATGCGAAAAATAATAAATGCACAACATTCTGAGGTGAAAAATTTAAGTCCTGAAAACGGAATAGATTTAAATATCATCTGGAAGTGGTTTGTAAAACTGAATGAGCGCATCGTAACCTGTAGATGTTTTAATTTGTATGAAAATACTGATTTTTCTTTGAGGAAAAATGAAGTTATGTATGATTTTAACAGCAGTCGGTAGTTATTTTATGAAATATTCGTGAAAGCATGTTTTAGCTTTTTATTTGCAAAAAAGGTGAAAAAGAGCTCCACTTGCCGAGAAATTGAGTTTTATGTTTTATATAGAAATTTCTTATTATTGTTGAAGTGTTCCATATCAGCCTTAACATCATTTCGACAGGTTTTTAGGTCATTTTTTGTGAAAACATTACTGAAGAAACGATAACCGGTCTCGTCTGATGTCGTCGGTTGCTTGGATATCTCAGGATCCTGCTGTCTGATGGGAACTAGAACTAGAGCTGAATGAAGTGATTGTCTGTCTACGATCCTGATATATGACGCAATATTAATTACCAGGATTTTGTCAGTTGTAAGAGAAGCGAAATTATTAAATTTGCGGGTCTCCCTGAGACAATGCAGAACTGCAAATAATTCGTCTTATTTAATCAAGTCCATGTTTAATACGCTTAAATTAACATTAAAATTTCGGTAGTAACTTACATTATTTTTTTTTGCCTATTAAATTGATATGACGAAGGTATTGATATATTGATTCTAGTTATGTAGATATGCATAAAAACTATGCATAAATTATAAAGGACGGCTTAACGATGAAACCTTATTAAGAAAAATGAATGGTATTTGATTTTAATGTAATTATGATGATGGTAGATTTTTCACAACTGAATGATTCCGAACGCAGTGTATTTCATATAAAAATTTATCATACCAGGGCAGTCTCGCACATTTTACAAACTTTGTTACTAGATCAGATATTTTTACGCACTATATTTCATGACGGTAGCTTTATTTTTTCTCATTGTCGCTGTGATGACTGCGACGTCAAATTTTCGGATGTCTATCTCTTATATATGGTTCTCGGATACTGAACTTTAGTGCCACTAGCGCCTTTAAATTCTTATTATTCCGACCTGTGACTAAAAAAATGTTTCTTGACAATATGAAAGATATTGAGTGACTGTGAATGAACTAACAAACTGTTGTACGGATCCTAACAGTTAAGCAATCTGTATAATAACAGTTATGAACCTCCGCAGCTGCCGAGAATAACAGAATTTAAGTATTAAATTTAAAATCCTTAAAATGTAAAATTTTGAGTATTAATTTTACTAGGCAAACGTTCTTACAAATGTTGGCTCAGGCTCGTACGTTCTAGTGAGCAATTACGGCTAGCAGGCCTAGAGATGATTCAAGTAATTTTCAAGCTGGGAGAAATAGCAGCAAGCCGGTCAGCTATAGCTGCCACAAGCTCTCTCTCGAATTTAAATATATTTACTAAAATTAACGACGAAAATAAAAGTAAACGCAAAATGACGAGATAATCGAGCAACGAACATAAAATTCTACACTATTACGTGTAATAGTATCCGAATGATTCAGCAGTTACTTGTGCAAGTATTCAGAAGCTTTATATAATACTGGTTAACCAAAATATACCCTCTCTGTCATTACATTTGTATAATTAACTTTGTTTCCGCGCTGTAATGGTCTGTTGCTCGAAATATATGCCACCACGTTTCTAAACTTAATACGTATGTCCATCGCGTTCATGCCTTGTTACTTAGCTGCCTAACATGTTATGCTAACGGGTTAATAACATTGTGAGTTGTATGTCTGAGTCGCCAAACTATGCAAACTACCGTATCTACTATCCGTAACATAACTTACTGTGTAACAATTTGTGTTCTTGTGAGAATTAATGTATGTTCTTTCAGTTCAATATTTTGAAATAAATGCACATCTGTTTTGGAAACACGTGTTATATTTTTTTTCTACTCCTGAGTATCATTGAGAAATATACTAAAGTGTGTTACATGTTCATCTTGCAAAACAAGTGCTCTGTCTTTCATTTATTTAATTAGTTATGCATCTGTAGTCTAATATCTGTGTAAAAATATAAATTTTTCTGTGCACCTATTTAAGTGTAACATACGGCGTCTGCAATATGATCTGGATAATACTGCTCCTGCAATGTAAAATTCTTCTGCTTTAATTGCAGATGTCTTTATTTAGTACATCTGTCATATGCTCTGAGATATAGCTGCATTATACGCCATTTTAGTGGACACGTGTATTCTATATTTCTGTAATTTTATATGAAATGGATGTACTCCCCAATATGCACGGTTCTTAGTCTATGCGCTATAATGATCGTGGCCTACCGCGCATCTTTTGTTTCTGAGTTCTATGTTTTAAGTGTAGAATTTTTTTTGTATCATATTTCAATGAATTCCTCCTTTTTGTACATTTGTTATAGCGGTAGTCTCAAACTCAGACTGCAGGTGGGCTGAATACACGATGTGAAAGCAAATAAATGGGCGGAATTAAATTAATTTTTTTTCGAACACATGCCGAATAAATTAGATTATTCAGCATGCGAGCCGAATAAAAATTGTATAATTATATATTTAGAAAACACCTGCATAACAATAGCAATACTGACAAAAAATTTCATATTTTTACTGTTATTTTACCTGAGATGTCTGCAAAACATTTCTGTTGACTACATTTTGTAATTCTGATTGACATTTATTCAAATAATCCTAGCGTATTGAAGCAACCATTAGGTAACTTATTTTAATTTAAAACCAAAAATAAAAAAAAATAAAATGTTCCCAAGAGGGACAAAACTTGAGAATAAATATTGAAACCCTGTTCACTTTCTTACATTTATTACATTTTCCTATGATTCATACAGAAAATTTAAATATTTATAAACTTCTTTATTTCTTACTATAATTTTCAACTATAAGACCTCATTAGATTTTTATAAAGCTTATAACCCTGGAGAAAAATTAATAGACAGTAATTTGTGCGCAAAGTGTGAATATTCATCGGCGATCTTGTTCTTTTCTAGGAGATATTAATTTTCACCTAAGGGGGAAAACTGTTCATATGCAAATATGAACTGCGAAACAAAGCCGTTATTCTTATTGCAAATATTTAACTGACGGTATTTAAATTTTGACAAGAATGATTAAAAGTTAATGACATTTTAGCTTCAAATCTTTGAATAAGATTTATATCGTAGTATATATTAATTAGCTACATCTGCAGATTTTCTGTGTAGTTACTGACTTTCGTTTCCGGTAGTGAAAATAACGTAAAATGAGACTCCATATCACTAAACTCAATCCTTTTATTAAAATTCTTGTCATTATAATGCTAATTAATTTAAGGGAAACTTGTTTTCTTATCGTGTAAAGTTGCTTCGGGGGTGCGGACGCAGGTGGCCCACGGAATGCTATAGGCTGAAATATGTTTCCGGATCACCATAAAATTGCTTTAGAGTAACTGCTATTGTTTACCTACTATTGTTTACTTACCATTGTTACCTGCTATTATCTACTATTATTTTTTAGAGTGTTATGTATTGTTTACCTGCAGTTTTGAAAGAATTAGAAATTCTAAAAAAAAATGACACTTTATGAGATAAAATACATCCAAACACTTATCTTAGGCAAATGCCTATATAGGTTCAACTTGTATCATAATAATTCTATTCCTTTGCATTTATATTTTAAGTATGTATTTATATTTTGTTTTGTAAATCTATAAGTTGTATACAGCAATTATGTCAAATATGTAAAAATATGAAATAAAGTTTTATGATGTTTTGAGACTTTCGACTAACTTCGCTTCTCCCACGACAATATATAGGATAAAATCTCGCAGGGAATCCGAGCAACCTTACTTACGAATGATTGTTTCGTGCTTTGAAAGGAAAATCTGGGAGTCATGTTAATTTCATAAAGCACTTGAGAGCTCTGTAAGGCAACGGGAATGGCGTATGAATTGTGATTTCAAAAATATGCCAATCATTTATCAGTCAGTCTTCTTGGAAATAACTTTTACTGCAAGACATGGATTTATCGTAGGAGCTCAAAATCATTCGAAAGCATAGAATGGAAATATCCGGGTTAACACAAAACCAGGAGGGTCAAAGTCATATATCTCGCTGCTGATAACTGTGTTTTAGTAGCAGAAAGGAGTAATACTTATCGATTTCTATGAAAAGAGAAAAACAATGAATGCAGCTGTGTTGTTACAGAGCAAAAACATATGCTCTCGTCAGGCACTACTAATTTAAATTACTAATTAAACATGTATTATTTCCTATTAACAAAATTTGATAGCTCATTTTTGCACTTCGATTAAGGGAATCTTGTAAGGGTAATCTTGAGGGTATCCAGATCTGGCGCCAAGAAATATTTGCATTTTTGCATTTTTATACTGGTCAAGCGCCATCTTTTTACCCACAGTTTTAAAGAAATTTAAGATTACTGAAAAAAGTGGCACTTTATGAGACAATATATCGAAAAACTTGTCTTACGCAAATGCCTCAAGCTATTACGATTAATTAAATGAAAAATTAATGTGTCTGTCACAAAACACAAATGTGTAGCGTTTTATATGCAAATAAATTTTAATCTTTTAAGTAACGATCTTTAAATTTACATTAAGGGGGCATTACCTATACTGGTTAAATTGTAAATCTCTTTACTGCAAAATAATTCCCACAAATCAGTTGAAACAGCTCACGTAAATCAGTTGAATTTATAAATACTCACATACTAATATATTTTCACATGAGAATTTTTGAAAGCATATCTAAATGAGTTTAATGTTATTTTTATCAACTGTTAACATTCATTTATTTATACATCCAATGGAACTAATAATCAGTATGAAAATTGTGTTAATTTTGTCAAACATAGGCGTACTATTAGAATATGTCCTTTATTATTATATCATCAACTTTACGTAATTCTGTGCGAATTTGGTATTTAAGGCTCACTCATTCTAAAGAAATAGGAATTCAAGACACATTTTATATAGAAACAAAAGCATAAAAATTAAAAAAATATATAATATGATTATGTTATCATTATTATTAGAAAAATAGCTCCACCCCGAGTTATATGTAAGAATTCACTTTTCAAAGCATGTGGAGAAGGTGTTTTCGAGAAGCAGTTTATTAAACCGTATACGGGTGAAACAGCATCATCAGCGGGATCATATTTTCTTCTACAGAACTTCTCTTATAGTATAGAAAAGAGACAGAAATCACATGGAGCAAAGTAAGATATGTTCGCAGGTTGTGATATGGTTTTATTGGGCATTGGATATGAAATTGCTGAACGCAAGCTTTAACATATAGATAGGCATTATCGCAGTTGTCTAATTATTAACCATTCATGCCGTTTTTCTCGATATACGTTTTCGCAGATACTTCAGACCTGAAACATAACATGCAGAATTACCAATGCAGTTGTTCTTTCAAGTTAATAAACTATCATTTTACAATAAAAAAATCATAAAGATTATCTTACTCACTGTTTGGTTTGCCAGATTTTTCCGGAGGAAAAGAATATGTGTAATTCCACCGATTTGTTATGGACTTCGGTATGAAAATAATGGATCCACATTTCATTGGTAGTTACTATTTTCGTTATCAAAAAGAAAAAAAATAGTATAATTTTGTACCAATGTTTTTTATTTATGTCATTGGTGAAAGCTGATTAATATTTGTTCTCTCGCCAGTCTGTGGGGGAAAGTGTGAAACAGAAACAAGGTGAAGTAGTAATTTGAATTGAAGAAAGCGATAAATTGACTTTCCGAAATATTCAAGCTGCTGCAATAATTACATGATATTCATTCATCTTCTTTCAGGATTGTCCTGTCAACATTAGCATTGGCAATACTTAGGTTAACCAGGCCTACAGGTCATTCTACTGAGTTCTTGATTGAAATCACAATGTCATTTAAACGCGTTTATTTCTCTAAAACATTTGTAACCGTATGTGTATGTATATTTGTAACCGTATTTGTAACCGTTCGTTAAATCATGTCTTCCTACAACTGTGTTAGTCCAGAACACTAGAAAAATTCCATCAATCATCTGAATCAAAACTCCTCATCTAAATAAAAAACAGAACTATATGGCCCATTTAGAGACTTTTGCGATATATTCTACTATAATACAAAGGTCTGCACATTAATTTACCGAATTTATAAAAGAAATTGCACGCGGGTGTTTATAAAATGATCTTTACATTAATAATGTCATGCTTCTCACAAGAATTCAGAGTAAAAATATTAAAAGATATGCAGATATATTGTTCATATTTTTGACATGCAGAAGTTCAGAAAACTATTCAAGTTCATATGAAAAAATCATAAATTTCATCAGTGATTAGGTTTAACGGAAATAGTTTGCATAAACATACTCTGTCAAAACTTATAAATAAACAGATCATTATCCATGTATGCTTCAAAAATAGCCTGGAGAAGCGATTAATGGTATTATACATCGTATTTCCAAATGTATTCGATATTATATACACTGAAGAGGACTACAGATATACAAAAACATAGAAAGTAAGATTTACATCATTATAAATCTTCCGTTCTGTGTCATCATTTTACGAATTAACTTAAACGGAACAGAATTCAAGCCAATAATCTCATGAATCATATCAAACCAAAAATTTCAGACTACAAACAAAATACAAACGCGAACATAGTGATTTCCTCTTTCTTCTGTGTGTAAAAGACATAAATAATATTTCGGTGACTTCGAAGCCAAACTACGAACGCGTGCATGCATATATTTCGAAGCAATGGAAACATTAACTCGAATCGTGGACATAGTCAATATACTCTCTTGTCGCATGGTAGACATCTGACATTTAATCACCGTTTTAAAAGACGCAATTTTGTTAGATGTCCTTAGAAATAAAAAAATGAGTGAGAAGTTTAGATTTTTCGATTTCATAGGTCTTATTTGATCCGACGCATTCACTGTACTGATTTGGCATCGAATATTTTCCATTTACATTTGAGCTGAAGAAATGTTTCAGATCAAGCCCAAATTTTCGAAGAAAATGAATTAAAAATACCCGTAACGTATCCTATGAAAAATTGCAAATGTGATAATTTTTCACGACCTCTTTGTTAAATTGCAAAGATTGACTTACTGTTGTTCCTTCTATCATTATCATACAAGGCACAATCTATTCAAAGAAATATGAGTGCTAATTATTCAGACAAACGTTAGTGCTTGTGATTGTTAAAAATTATATTTTAACTCAAAGAGGTGTTAACTCAAAGAAGCTATTAATCTCGAAACGGCATTTTGCTTTGAATTACTTTTCAAATTGCTGCCACCAATTATTATCTCCCTATATTATATTTAAAGAAATTAAATAATGAATAATATGTGTGAATGTGTGTGCATTCCTCGCACTGTGAAAAAACAACGGTACCTAGAGTCATCAGATTTTGAATAATGTAATCTCCACCGGAATATGACGCTTGGAAGTCCGAATTTTGAATTTCTATTTTATTTTATTATCTATTTAATATTTTATAAAATTTTAAGGAATTTCTGATTAAAAAACTCAACGACAAAGCGAACTGTTGCAAGAGTGTATGGAATGAAACACTTTTATCTCCAACGCTCAAGACAGTCTATCGGAAGTTCTAAAAATATAATACTGTTTTTAAAATTTTTACCCCAAAGGGGCGTCAGTCCAAATGCTTTCGAAACGGTATTATATGTGCAAATGATAAAAGTACCCCTTTGGGCTTAATATAAAACTTGAAAGCTTTCAGATTTTTTATCATCAATAGTCATATATTTGAATTCACTCAGAAATTGTTACTCGCTAAAAATTGTTTCGCTCACCAGAAACGTTACGTTGGATGCATTATATACGTTTCTTAAGAGTGCAAAATATTTTTGATAAAATAGCTGAAGTGCTATTCCCTGAATTATGATTATGTTTGAATCATATGTAGCAAAAGAAATGAACTATATTGCTTACATGAGCTCGTCAGAATAAATTTTATCTCATGAGTCAGTTTGATATCGTCAAAAAAGCAAAAATATTAATTTTAAAATTAACATCGTCAATACCAAGTATAAAAGAAAATACTAAGCAAAGTTCATACATAAAAGCATCGTATCTTGTTTTAAAAGTGCTAAGATTTTTAGAGAAAACATGGACTAGCATACCGAGCTTGGCTTTATTTCGCATCAGCATTAAATCTTTGGAACAAGTCTCTTATGTTATTGTGAAGATGGATGGGTTTTGTTCTAGAATGATGAATCATTCTTTTCTCTGAGTGTTGCGAGCACTTATATTGTCATTCCAAAATACTGTACGTTTGTCGCTTTTCCTGGATATCTATTCTATAATAGCAAACATATAAGAGTTGCTTTTAAAATACTTTTTTATCCAATATAGACAGTATCTTGATATATACTCAACTTCTTTGTTTACGCGATTTTTATCTCAGTGGTTCTTTTATCGAATTTTAGATGCAGCCGTGAAAAAAATTTTTACCTATTTTCATCTACACAATTTGTTGTGAAATAGTTTATGCAATATATTGTTTTAGCATTTAGGGGTTATCCAGTACTATATAACGGTAGATTGAATTCACTGAACAGGCTCTGTACTGAATTTGAACGGAAATGAAACTGATAATATAGTTTTATAATATCAATTTTTTTCGATATAGCCAAATAAATAAGCGGAAAACAGGGGAACGCTTTTTTCAGTTTTATCAATAGTTTCTTTGCTAGGAGTATTTGTCGTCTGTCGCAGTATATAGTAGTGTTCAAACAAGCTTTCAGTTTTATATGTAGTATTTCTGTAAGAAGTTCTTTTAAATGTTGATTTCGACGAATACGTATAGATTCCATTTTGTATTAGCGTCGAAGCCATGAAGCGTAATTGTGTATTCCCTTATTTGCACATTTTGTCTCACAGAATTCCTAATTTATGTTATCCAAGTTTTATGTTTCGTAATTATTATTACATCATTAAGAAAGAAAGATTTAAATAAAACTATAGCCACTTCAGTTGATGATTCATCTAAGTAGTGTCTTTAGTCATTAAATAAAATTGTCTAGAGATTTTAACACAAGCTGTCCATTAAAAAAGTATATACTTCAATGCTGCATTCATAAGAAAGGTAGTAAGATGGCAGTTGACAATTAACCCTTTTTTTAACAAAAACCACCTGTCAAATTTGAAAATTTGTGGAATTCCCATAATTTTGTGAGACACAGCGCCGGTCAATGCTAAAGCTTTAAATCTATCACATAAAATATTGAATAAAGAAAAACAATAGTAATTATGTCAAAATGAGGATAACTTGAAGACTTGTGAAGTGATACAATGTGATATCTTCTTTATCTGCATGTGATATCTTCTTTATGAACTCTATAATGTTAGGTAGAGTTACGTAGACTTCAGGGTTAATTCTAAATATTATACAATTTGGGTAGATCATAATAAACATAATAATAATCACTTTATCATAACCTTGGCATTAAATTTCTCAGTATATCTATTTATCCATATCTATCTGCCTATCTATCAATCCATATCTATCTGTCTATCTATCTATCGATATATATATATATATACGTTATTGTAAAAGTAATAAACTGGTGATTATATATAAAAACCCGTAATTATGCATAATCACTACTAAATTTGGTAAATATGATAAATTTTTGAAAATTTATCAAATAAACCGGTTTGTTTTGCATAATTCCCAACTCGTAATGGTAAATGTGATAAATATCCTGACTGATTGGATCAGTAGAATAGTGTGCAGATTTTTTTGAGTAGTTACTGCTCAGAAAGATGTTTTTCGTTGCACACTATGGCGTAAGAGACCACGAATTACAATATTTTATATTTTAGAATTATAAAGTTAAAAATGGTTATTTTAAGTCACATACTTTTATTTAGCCTGAACGAAATTTGAATAAGAAACTGACAGGTGTTGTGAAATGAAAAAAAATACAATTTATATGAGCTTGCACAAAACAGTTGCACATGAAGAAACAAATTACAATTAAATATAAAAAACAAACTAAGCCCATATTCTAGAGAAAAAAAAACATTTTTTCAAATAATGTTATATGCTATTACTACAAATTATTAAATATTTTAAGTTTACTTATTTAAGCATATTAGACTGTTATGACATTTAGAATTACAAAATTTGCCATATTTTTTACATTTACACTTACCAGACTCGCACTGTCCCTTACAAACACATCGCTAATAATCCCTCACCTCAGGAAAGATATGTCTTTCTAACGCATTCTCGAAGTGATATTGCTATATCTGGAACACTGTCAAGCAAAATAAATTTTTCTTCCCAAATTCTGATTGATTTCTGGTATATAACTGTGAAAGGTTTTTGTTGCTTCGTTCCTAACTGGTAAACTCTTCATTTTGATCTTCTAATATCACCGCTAATGAATTTCGGGGGTCACTTCTTGTTCTGTCAACGTCTGGTATTCGTATTTTCCCTGTGTCACTAAATTTACCAGCAGGAAATTTAAGGTATGAAACCTTCAACATTTTCTTTGCTTGTAATTCTAAACCTTCTTTAGCACTTATTCTATATTTTCTTACTTGCTCTTGCCTGCATAAAATATCTGTCTGGATTAGAGCGACCGCTGCTTCATTCTCTTTCTGCGTCTTAAAACTAACTTCAGATGGACGGCCATTTTGAAATAGAACGTTATTGTCCATATTAGAAACATTTTCTATTTCGCTATTGGTGTCTTCGGAAGCATTATTAACTGCCTGGATTAATTCCCGAAGCTCTTCTTCAGTTCTAAGATGTTCGATAGAGTCA
Organism: Stegodyphus mimosarum; assembly: GCA_000611955.2. Classification (NCBI taxonomy): domain Eukaryota; kingdom Metazoa; phylum Arthropoda; class Arachnida; order Araneae; family Eresidae; genus Stegodyphus; species Stegodyphus mimosarum. Next base: position 731,370 of record KK119743.1, on the reverse strand, counting down.
TTCCGGAAAGAAGACGTTTTCAAGCCAAATTTTGCAGACGTCCCAAACATTGTTTCTTAAGGAGAACACGAAATGCTCTATTTTTCAGAAGTTGCACAAAGCGTAACCCTTCGGACCATTTACTCGTGTGATTGCTTTCCAACCAAGAACTTTGCATATTTTCAATATCCTGGTTTGAACGTTCAACCGAACCTTGAGTCTGTCTGTGCCTAGGTTTTCCTTGCACAATTTTCAGATCCGGCCACATTGCACAAGCTTCTTCTACGATTTTGTTATAAAATTCACGATCGTTGTCACTTTGCAGTACACTATGGGCTCCAAATATAGTAAAAATATCAATTAGGTGAGTTGCATCCTCTTTTGCACGTTTGCTTTTTAGGGCAGGCAACTGTACGAACTTCGACAAGTAGTCTTGATAGACAAATATAAACTTAATCTGATTGCGACTGCATGTCAGTTAGGTCCACTTCGCATCTTCAGTTCATCTCTTGAAAGACCATTGGCCTAACAGCAAGTCCTTTCTTAGGTACCGTAGTTTTTTTTTTTTTTACAACTTTCACACAAATTTAAGTAAATCATGACTTATTCGGTAGTAATGTTTTTGTACTTTTTTTGAAGTTCTTTTAACATCCTGTTTCTACCACCATGGCCTATTGATAAGTATACCTCATGAATTACGGTAAAAAGTTTTTGAAAGTACGCGTAACGTCTAACATTAGAGTTGTCTTTACTTACGGGAAAGATAAGTTTTTCAACATTGCCTACTTTCATTGCATCGTATCTATTTTAGTCTTTGAAAATCTTCCGGTTTTTTCCCACTACTTTTGTTTTTACTATTATTCACTTTTTTAACAAATCATCATATCTTTCTTTCGCTAGAAAACCACTGTTTGATTTCTTAGTATCTATAATATTAACTAATTTGGAATTAAAACGCTCAAGCATACCGTATGTTACGGTGAAACACCGAAATCTGGAGAATGTCGACTTTCACCGGTGAATGTCAACATTCACACAGTCGCTTAGTGTATGTCCGGAATATTTTCCAAATACTCTTATTTCTGACTGACACCGGTAAATGTCGACATTAACCATGTACTAATGGTGAATGTTCAACATATAATAATATTATATTTTCTTCTCCGTAATTCAGTGGCGAAAAAACGAACTTGAGATTTAAAATAAGATTTTAATAACATAAGAACTTAAAACACACAGTACATTCAAAATGAGAAAGCAAAATAATAGAAGTTAAAAACTTACTTAATTATACAGTACGTTCTAAATGAGAAAAAATAATAGTACTTACTTAATTATACAGTACGTTCTAAATGAGAAAATAAAATAATAGTAATAAAAAACTTACTAAATTATGTGTTTCAAATCTTATTTATTGCAACAACTTAAACTATTAAGACACTTTGAATTGCACAAGAGAACCTTGCTTTTTACAACTGCATTTATGCGAAACAGCCAGTCGCCTCTTTGTCTACTTTTCTCTTTTCGACCTACACCAGAGCATATCTGTGATTGTCGACATACACCGGTGAGGGTCCGAATGTATAAGAATGCAACGTTATATTCCATCTTTCACTGACGTATTTGGTGAATGTTAACATTCTCTGGCGAAAGCCGACATTCTCCAATTTCGGTCTTTCACAGTAACATATATATGTTTCTCGTATTGTGGAAAAAAACCGCATATTGAGTCATCCAGTTTTGAATACCCGTAGACCTACACCCGATCATGCACGCCTGGAAGGTAAATCTTTGAAGTTGGAATTTGTTTTTTTATTTATTTCATATTTTATACGAATCTAATGAATTTTTTTATTTACAAATTCAGCTACTTGAAAACAGCAACGTTGTTCGAAAAAACATTTTTATTTTCAACGCGCCAAATTATCGCCATGCGGAAAAATGTAAGATATTTATCTTTAAATTTTAATTAAGAAATTCGGCTATTTGAAACTAATTTGTTTCCATTGCTGGAAATAAAATATTTTTTTCCTCCAACTTATAAAAATTCAGTAAAGCCTAAAATACTGAATTTCAGATGTAATCTGCAAGGTTATTGCATAACAAACCGAGTGATTTAAAAGCAATAAGCACAGTTCCTATGAGTATTTGTTCTACTTTTTAATATGATTGTGTTAAGTAAAAATGTTTTTAAATAATGTTACGTCTAATGAGATGTATTGTTGTGACTTATCTCACTTGTCTGACAGTAACACCAGAACACGCCCACGCAATACCTCGTGGCAAGGAGCGCAAGATACGTCTATCGTTGGCAACAGGCTTGAGCACCTACAGGTAACAGGGAGATTTAGCTCAGTTCCGCCCCCCCCCCCAATTTTGATGGACAGCACCCCAGGAGGACGGGTCCGAGAGTCTCCCACCCCTCTCCTCTTCCAGCAAAAAGCACGAGAGGACTTTCGGCTCGCCGCATGTTTAGAGTGCCGCCATGCCTTCTCCGGAATTCGAATCCGAGCGCTTCGGTGCGGCAGCGATGCTAACCACTATCCCGGTGGGGCAGCTTGAGGTGCATTAAATATTTGTATGAAATTTTACTAGATGGACTCATTAAAATCATTATAATGCTTTTTCTTTCATGTGATAACTATTTTAGACGAGTGGCTAAGCAGGCGTCTAGTTTTTAAAGAAACAATATGGCGAATTTAAAAAAGCGTACGCTAACACTTAACACTCTAACAGAAATTATAGAGGTAGGCTATTTTAAATATTTTATGATTTTGCTCTTGAAAGTTATGCGATATAATGGCGAAGAACGTGATGTTTAAAAAACAGAGTAAAATACATAAAAAATTTAGTAATTAAATGATTAGAAAGGAAAAATGTGTTATGTCATCTTAGTAAGAAAATTTAATATTGATAGCATAAATTAAAAAAGTCTAAAAAAATAGAAAATATATGCCAACTTTTAACACTGCGTCGGGAATCCGAAACACATGCTGTTTTAAAAAAAAATTGGGTTACGTTTTATGTGGTGTAATTGCGAAGAAAGCGATGCTTAAGAATGAAACTGAAAAGACAAAACTATGTTGTGTTAGCTAGAGTTAGTTAAAGAGAAGATAGACAAAGTGCGAGCTCAACGACAGCATAAAATCTTCAAGTTATTATCCATTATCCTCCTTTAGTGAGATATTAAAAGCTAAAGCTTTTCAGATTTTTCAATTTTAAAATATATAATCTTGTTAAATTTTCATTAAGTTCTTTTTTGAAAATTTCAACTTTGATATTTCTATTAGAAACTGTGCTCATGCATCCACTTCATGAGTAAATGAATTAGATTTCTGAATTAATACTTATTTTTTTGTATATGATGATACAACTTGCTCTTGAGAAAAACATTTCTGTACTTTTTCAGTCTCATATGGTTACGAGCGCCCTTTGGAGAGTTTTCTAGCTTTACATCAATCAATAGTTCAATTGGATTTGCGTTTGACTATAAAAATTTCTTTATATTCAGTGAATGCCTTCGATTTTTCAGCAAATCGAAAGTCTTTCTTTTATAAAGGAATGGCGTTCTTTTTCTGCAGCATTTTCCGAGTTTTTTGCATTGAGTTTGGATGATGATTCTTCGACAGGTTCCGAACTTAAAAAATTTTAACAGTTAGTAGATATGCTTGTTTTTTTTCATAGCATTTCTCTTAGCATTAGTTTCCCTCTTCGTAAAATAGCAAATTTTCTGTGCTTATTAATCAAGTTTTCAATTTCAAACAGGGGCAGCTGCCCAAGTTTTTGATTGATTCATTAATCACAGTCCTTCAGTAATGTCAAGACGATCACTAGAATATATCGCGAAGCGCGACGTCACCAGTTTCTCATGCACATTTGGTCACACAACACACATCTACACGAAAACCAAATTCTTTCTTCAATCGCTGTAGCATATCCGCCGATTCGGTCTGCAATGCATGCTTTATCCGGCCACAGACTTCCTCAAAGGACACGCCAATTGCGGTACATAAGTCGGTTTTTAACAAAACCTCAAAGAAAAAAATCGCATGGTTCTAAATACGGCGAACGTTCTCGCCAGAGGAGAAGGTGGTGGTTATTGCAGCAAGTCCAATCCAGCGTTGGTGAAGAACACGATAAAGAAGTCTCTTAAATTCCTGTGAAAATGGGGCGGAGTATCGTCCAAAGGCAAAATTTAATCACCATATTTAGTGTTCAGCTCGGGTAACAATCAGGTTTCCGACCTGTCTAGGAATGAGTCACCGATCACAGTTTCTTGTTGTTGTTAAATGGACCTTGCGCTTTCTCTTGAGACACCGTGCAAAAGACGTGCAGGAAACTCATGCTGCACTGAAAACACAGATCTGGACATCTCAAAATGGAGCACACATACAGCCTTTTCCTGTTGCGGCACCATCTTTGACACTGAGGCTGCAACTGCTCAGTAAACATGACAAGCAAAGAGCAGGTAGCACTTGAAAAACTTGGACAGTTGCTAATGCTTATAATGTAGGTTTTATACGGTTTATTATTAATTTTTAAAACCGCACTATTCGTTTATAAATACCCTGTATTTGCTATACCTAAAAGCGCTTACTATTATGCGCTATGTTATATCATTGTTATTAGGCGCTAAAATAAATTCCCAATTTCAAGGTTTTTTCTTAGATTTTTAGTACAGCAATGTATTAATGCACTGAAGCATTTATAAATATGATTTAGGCTCATTATGATCCCAGAACTGTAGGAAGTGAACCATTTTCTCATGGCAAGAAGTATGTAAGTGTACATTTTGTAATCTGCTTTATATTGAAAATACTCTTCACATCCCTTCATCTTCTACCAAGTTTCTAAATTTAAGTCCTTTGAATTGACGGATATGTTTAAAGAAAACTTTCAATTGTTTCCTGCTTTATTTTTCATACATCAATATAACTTTATTTGTAGTGAGTCTGATTTTTTTCTAAAAATGTATGCATTTCATTATTACCATAAAAATTAATAAAGTATTTATTTTTTTACTGCCTTAACTGATAATGAATCTGCAAATAGCTGAAGCATGCATGATTTGAAGAACATTTCAAAATGCGAGGGACATTTTCATTTATCTGAACTTAATACGTATTTAGCAAAAGAAGTTTTGACTTTTGTTGTCTGGCTCTCACGTCTGCATCATATCATTTTATTTTAATGATTTTAAATCAGTTTCTTTCAGGTGACTATGCTTTTCATGCCACAAAGTTAGCGTGGTATATTTTTCAAAAGTGTCATTGTGAAGAAAACTAATTTTGTTGATAGATGCAATTTATTATATAAAAGTGCACAGTGCATTTCACTTAGAAGTTTGAAAAATATAGTGTACATTTTCAATCATTGTGTTGAAACAGTGCATACCTTTTCAGGTATATGTTTGGCACTTTTTTTCCATGCAGAAATAATGAGGGACGATTTCTCCGTTTCCGATATACTGCTTATCTTGCACTTATTAATTTTAATATCATGCATTTTAGAACGGTTTCAAATCATGAGAAAGGAATATTTCTCTTGAGAACGTTTTAAAGCCTATCCTTCAATACATAGCTTGTTTACATGCGACATTTTGAAAAACGAATAAATTTTAAAGTAGTAGACACTATTTCTGATTTCAAGTAATAAGCTGTTGCTATAAAGTTTTAATCCGAAACCATCTGTTTCTTCTAAAATGTTTTACTGAATTTGTTCTAAAAATGTGTACACAACTTCCGTATATACTATCTATGCAAAAAAGGAAACTTTAGCTTTATGTTTATTGTATTTTATTTAATAGAATGTTGTTATGGTATTTTTAACTTTTAACCTCATTGATTCATTACACATGAGAGTCATGAATGTGTAAACCAACTTTAAATCATATCAATACTAAAACACTGCAAAGTGAGAAAATTGTGTGACAAACCTTGAAAATAACATATCAGTAAGTTAAATGAGTATCAACAAATATAGTTGTAAATACCATAACGATAACGTAGCAAGTGAAAATATACTTAATAAAGGGCGTTGTGTTCTACATGAGCAAAAAAAACCCGTTCATGTTTTAATTTAATTTATTGGGTCCAGTGCTCTAAATTATGAGTGAAACAAACAAGATTTGGTAACTTTAAGTTCCACATTTATTAAGAAATTAAATAAGACATTTCTACAAGATATTTTGTTATAGGAGTTTAACAGACGTAGTCATCTACAATGACTAAGCATGAAACAGAGATATGCTTGATAAATAAGAACCGTATCAGACAAAGATATAGGGCAACTCCGAAAGGCTGAAAACATTTGTTACATGTTCCGGTGGTGGCATGTCGCTCCGAAGAAACATGAAAAGAATTTACATACCTCTGCAACATTCATATGGTTAATACTAGGTGGTGGGTGCACCATTTAGATTAATTTTCAATTATGGACATTTCGTCTTGAAGGGAACACATTTTCCCCCAGCAATGGTAGAAAATCTGTAAAGCAATAATAAAACGGAATTAGAATTCAGAAATGCAGTATTGTCGCCATGGCTTCCCGCCGACAGTTTTGCGGGCCACGTCCCTCCAGTTTTGCCTTCGACAGACAAAAGCTCGGTCTCAGCTATTGCAAAGAACAGTACATAGTCTTTGGCTATTTCTTCATGTCCGGCGAAAACTTCAGAAAATTCCCCCTCTCGAAGACCGCTGCAGGCTCTTTTTCTTCTTCTCGCCAGCCCCTGGCTTGGCGATGCTTGAAGATCCAAAAGTTGCCAGTTGCAAGGCAATGTTAGGAGGAGAGCAGTAAGGTGAAGTCATGGGGTGGTAAACCGGATGTTGGCGGATAATCCCTATTTCTGCAAGAGTTACAATCGACCCACAAGGGTCGCTCATCAACATTCCAACTGTTACCCTCGTACAGTGTGTCATTTTAGCATGGTAGAAGCCTAGCGGACTGCAAATCACCGAGAGCCAAAACCCGGGTGTGGCGTAGCTGCATACAAAAAACTTTTGAAGCAGGGTGTAGAAATGCACTTGGTGAAGAACATTTTCCAGACCACTGTCTTGCAGAGATAAGCATTCTGAGAATTTTTTTTCCTCCAGGGAAATTGCGAAAACAAAGCAATAAATCCTGATTCCTAACACAATGTAAAAATTTTGTGAAAATGAATTAAAAACTTGTTTTTAATCACTAAATTCAATTAAACACCGAAGAAAGTTTCTACAATTTAAATATAATAATTAAATAGCAAAATTTATGTTTCTAAACAATATTTCTACAACACCATAAACGACTTTACCACCAGAGTCAGAAAATATGGATTCAAACTTTACCAGAATGAGGGGTACGAAACAAAACTTATTAAACTTTATACAAACTTGTGTAAAACAAAGAACTTTAAAATTCAAGGTGAAAGTGACCTTAAGAGTCAACCTAACCAGAAATTAAATATTAATCAAAACAAATTAAGATTAAGAGTTAAAGAGCAAAATTAAATGGTTAACCAAACAACCTTACGGATAAAAAAAATTAACACAAGCAACTTAAATTCAGAGTTAACCAAAACTGACAAAATTAAATTGACAACAAATATTTTTCAACAAGGCAAAATTTAAGATCAACTATTAAAATCAAATTAATAACTTCTATGACTGATAACAGAATTATAATAATCATTACAATTAAGATAGTATACTTCAGTTACTGATACTGAATTAAGATAAGTATGTATTACATAACAATGTTTTAAAATAAACAATATTCCTGTTTCTCTGAATAAAACACAAAACGTTTCTTTTTTGGTAGCATACTAATTAAGTGTACATTGAAAGAATGCATTTTGTGCTCAAGAAGAAAAATTGCTAGTAATCCCACATTAATAATAAAAACTAATTTAAGAAAAATGGAAAAGTACAATAGTCGACTGTAATATTGCATATTTTAAACAACCTGCATGTCGATGATATTATAACGTCAGTGCGCTTGTTTAATGTATTTTTAGAAAGTAATAGTTAGCTATAGCTAAGGAACGATTAACGGAGTAAACAACAAGAGAGCTTAGAGAGCTGTTTTGTTGATATTGTTATTAAATTACATACTTGCATATGCTGTCGATCAATATACAAGACTTTTGCATATAGATTATTTCAATAGTTTTTTAAGATGTATGCCAGCCGATAGCCGAGTAGGTAAAACCCTTGAACATTTATGGTTCGATTTAAATTATTATGCCTGTGAAAGGGTTAGTTGCATAAGCGCTTTCATGATGGTTATATATATATATACTTATATAAAATATGAATTCCTATTGCATATATATATATATATGTAATAGAAATATCATCCAGTTTCCCTTAGAATGTCATACACGAAGGCTTCCTTTCTCTTAGACAGATAGCTCAACTGTGATTGGCCAACATCATATAAACCGAAACCTATGAATGTTACATATTGTATTATATTACCATTTAATGTTATTTAATCATTAAAAAATTAAAAACATACAGATAAATTGACAACAAGCCTAAGAAAAACAAGTGATCCTGATATTCGGGATTTTACCGGATGTATGGAATTCTTTGTAAAATAATTTAACTGGCATGTGCTAGCATATCTTTACTTTAGAAAGAATTAAATATCACTTGACAAAGTTATACTCATTTACATATAATTCAATTCATAAATGTTTATATATAAACAGTTTATGATAATTAATTGAATCAAAACAAAAGCAGTTTTATGAAAATTGCATCAAATATCCTTTACGTGCAAGTTTGTAATTTCATTATAATTTTAAAGAATTATTTCTATACATTTGCACATACTATTGTATGTATTTAATGGGTACTTGCCTATGTTATATGTCTTCATTCATTTTACTGTACGTTTTATTTGACAAAAGAGATGGCTGCATAACTGTTTCCGGGGATTATCCCATGCGAAAGGTTGAGCCAGTTTCTTTTAGAAAGTTCTCATGAAGATATCTCTTCTCATCGGTGATGACTCTAGAGTTATTGAGCTATTGAGAAGAATTCACTCTAGAGCTATTAAGAAGGGATATCTCATGAAGATATCCCTTCTCAATAGCTCTAGAGTGCTTTATTTTTTGTAATCATATACGTAATAATTAATTCTTAAATATTTTTTGCTGTTTAACACTATTAATTAACGTATTCATTTTCTTCTAATATAATAAAAAGTAGCATTTTTAATATAAAACTAATTTTCTCTTTTTTAATAATTTTCTAGCTACTCTAAATATTGTATATAAGTAAAAGCTCTTTTACAATATTTATACAATTTTCTTTTTTAATATATGTATACAATTTTCTTTTTTATATACAATTTTCTTTTTTATATACAATTTTCTTTTTTAGCATGGGATAACGAGAAGATACTTATGACTTTTGTAACCAAATCCGGCTCATTTTTGTGCTAATATAAAGCAAACATATTTGAATATTTAAGAAAACTGCAATTCAGGTTTTATTTACTTTCCAAAATATTTCCATATTTAAAACATAAACGTGATTGCTATTGCAGTTACATTTTCCCTGAAAGAAATAGAACTACTGCAGCTTTTTCTAGAAATATTGCGGTAGTTCATCCTTCCTTTGGTAGGAAGCTCATTTTCTTTCAGGGTTTTTCTTTTCTGCGAGTTGCATTTCTTGACTATTAGAGTCTAAAGTTCAATGATAAGATTTGACTTTTTCTGGTGGAAGGGAATTAAGTATTCGGTAAACCTTTGCTATTCAAATTATGCAAAATCTCGGATTAGGAGTAATAGCTTCCACATTCAGTATATATTTTGAATATAATAAATTATTATGATTTGTTGTTGAATACTGCAAGCATTTTATTTCTCTTCTATCATAATTTCTATTCTATTCCTTCAAACTTCTAGTTTTATTTAGAGCTTTTTTTATTTATACTGCTGCAATTACTGGAACATAATTTGATTTTAAACTCTGGACGATATTTTTAACGTAGAATGGTTTTATTCAATTTTGTTTATTATTTACACTATTTGTGTAACCGTTCTTACTATGTTTTCAATATAGTGTACATAAATGCGGTATATCATACTGAGCAGACACTATAACATAATATTACTTGGTACCCGAGTTTAATATTGTATTCTTCTATAATAAGGAACGGAACATATGACATCTGTATGTGGCACAACATTTTAAGGCTCAGAATTAAATAAATGATCTTAATCGATAGTGCAGCAGTTCCTACGTATTTAATAATATATAATTTTTCCTACGTATTCCTACGTTCCTACGTAATTCTACGTTCCACGCTGAAGTCAAATATTATAGTAACATCGATATCTAAAATTATTTAATAGCTTATCAGAGTTAAAAGTGCTACAGTTATACTAGTGTGAATGTGTTATACTAGTGTGTGTTTTCAAAAGTGTTGTTCTATGGTTAAAATGTAATAATTGTTTTAAAGGGTCTCATGATGTCAATTTAAAAAGTAATACGTAAATATTTTTGTCGCTTCAGAATATTTTATGCAATCCTTACTTACTAACAATTATAATTCTTTAATTTGATACGTAAATTAACATTCTTAGAAAACCATATGTTAGTTGGAATAAAGTTATCTATCATATAAAACGCAATTAATTACAAAAAATTATAATTGCATGTAAAATATTAAAGATTTTTATGTGCAGTCTCTTCATAGGAAGTAACAGTGACCGCCTGTTAGATGCCTTTGCAATTAAATGACCACCGCTTCTGGCCTTAGGAATGGCCAGTGCTGAAGAGACCCATTAGATAAAAGCATTAGCCATTAGATAAAAAAAAAGTTTTCATTGTAAACTTTTCAGTGTTCCGTAGTAGTCCACCAATATGCATTCTGTTCTACACACCTCGAAACTGTTCCCGATATATTTCTTCTCCCGATGAAATCATTTACCTTAGTTCTATAAAATCGTTTCAAGAAATCCGAGAAATTTCTCTGGGTGAGATTACAAAAAAAGAAACTTCATACTCATTTTGAAAGCATGTAATCCTAACATTTCGTCTACTGTGTAGAGACATTGGGTTATTTAGAAGGCGGAGATGTGAAAAATGGGCAATGCCCTCGCTGGGACTCGAACCACGGACCTCTCGAATACGCGCCGAACGTGCTGACCACTGTAACACGAAGGCATGCGAAGAAGGTGAAAGAAATATATTATAACTATTGTTTCTTTTTTTCTGAAAATCTTTCAGTTTCTTATTTCATACTTATTCTTACTTCCTTTTTACACATTTCCATTGAACCCACATCATAATCTTAGGTTCGTCTTTCGTGTCTGAAGTCCTCAGAAAAGTCCTTCCTTAATTTTGAAATTAATAAAAGAAGGAAGTATGTTTAAAGCAGTCATCGGTCCTTGTTTAAGATCTTACCAAAATGCTTCTACATATTAATGAATTTCTCTAATAATTCGTGATTTATTTCTCATGCTTTTTCTATCATGGTTAGTTTATCCAGGACTTATAGTTTTATTTTCGTAATGTCATGTTCCCATATTTGATGTCTCATTCATATATAATGCATGGAAATTTTGTATATTCATATTGCCCTAATAAAATTATAATAGTATCCTGGGCATAAAAGCCATTCATGTTCATACACGTTCAATCTACCAATCTACTCAATTCTAACTCTCGGCAACCTCGTCACTGCACTTTTATTATCCTCACCTAACACAAAGACACTAGTTATCCTAATAATAACACTAGTTATCCTAATCATGAATTAGTATTAACCTTGAAATGAAGTCTTCGAGGGAGTTTCTATGATAACGTTTTTGTATCTGTGTTAGGTATTAAATTGAGAACTTATCTTTTAGGAGAATGATACGTAGATAATCTTTCTGTGGATAACAGAGAATTCATTAGAATTCTGCGATAATCATGATGTAACATAGATTTCAAGAGATACATATTTGTTATCACTCTTAATGACAAAACTTCATCATCAGTGCTTAGTTAGAATTATGAGTATAAAGTTTAATGCATTTGTTAAAATGAAATTACGATATATACTTGATATAAACTATCTGTTGACGTCCAATAGTATTCAGTGCTCAACTTAACGCTTCAGCCTTAAGATTTTAGATTTTTAGGAAGAGTCACTGAAGATTACATTATAGCGCGGAATTTATGCAATAGCTAGTTAATTCCTAAATACAAATTTTAATTTTAGTTGACTATTAGGCTATAATTTTATTTTAGTTGAATTTAATTTTATTCTCACAAGAATTCTTTTTATAGAATTAAAAAAACTAAGTATGTAATAAAAAATTTAATAATGAGAAGGGGCCTAATGTAAGCAGAATGGATGAAGTCTCTTTCGAAGAATTAATTTGGAGTTATCAACTATGAAATCGATGTTTATAGTAGGCCTGTTTTTTAATTTGCCAAATTATAAGGAAGGATTATAAAAGCTGTTTTTGAACTTTTGAAGCAAGTGTCATTTTATGATATGTCTAATGACCGAGACTTTTATAATTACGAACCCTGTAGACGATTTCACTAATTCTAGCTACAGCTAGAAAAGTTTAAATTCAATTATAGACAAAATTCGACTGGAAATTTTTCATTGAATTTTATATGAACGCTTCCCTCTAAACTAGAGTGTACGATTACACAAAATAACACATTTGCAAACAAAACTCCTGCTGTTGGTAGTTTATTGATGAGCAAAAAAATTATTTGCGCATCAGTAACTACAAATAATTAATTTCGAAATTAGGAAATCTTCACAATTATGAAGGAATTACTATATAAAGGTTTAATTCAAAGCTCTCTGAATATTCGGTAAACTTAATTAACATCAGCACACTTCTACTCATCCAAAGGCTTGTGAAAGCAAAGCATCGTGAATTCTAAATAGACTGTAATGGGTAGTAATATTAGCCATAAATGAATTATAATCATTAATTGCTTGAGATGCATAAGCTGAGCGCAGAATGCTATATCTGGAATTATAAATTTTAATATTTTAGTAAGTAAATTCATTTTATAAATGTAAGAAATAAATATGCATATAGTTCTGGAGGTTAACGTTCATTTTTATCATTAATTTTAAAGTGTATTCTACAGATCCGTAAGGGTTCAAGTATGAACAGTACAGGACACGTAAGCAAATTTTCAAAATTAATTTGTTACCTAATTTTATTATTAAACAGAAATTATGAATGACAAGTATGTCAAAATAACTGTGTAAACCATTTATGAGATGTCCTGTTTAATATTCTTCATATGAAAGGAATCTTCATCATCATAAAATTTGAGAACCCATGATCAAACTTTATTGACTGATATTACTATATAAATGTAGCGTACTCCAGTGTTCTTTTTGTAGAGCTTAACTACGTGAAAGGTAAGAATGATAAGTACATTTTACATCCTTCGTTTTCTGGTATTAAATTCAGGATGTTTTTAAAACATTTAACCGGTATTCTTTAGCAATTTCAAGATGCCACTCTGTATGTATCTGTACTGGCGTGCATATTTTACATTGTTCAAATTATTCATTTGAACTTTCAAGCGCCATCTACGATATTTATCAAAAAATACGCTGAACAAAAGTATCAAAGATTCTTTTCAATAAAAAAATTAATTAACTGCATATTTTCTATAAATCTTTTTTGACGTTTCTGAACCATGGAGCTTTCTAGTAGGCTAAATGGTGGGGTGGGAAGACAAACGTCCAATAAACGCCAACGATTTCTCCAACTCGTGAGTGGAAATGGCATCTAAACACGATACATCCCAATCGTAGTTTGTTTTAGGGATTCTGGCGTGTATTTCAGCTGAAGCATCCTTTTTAATGAGATTTGTCTGTGATTAAAAAACGGAAATGCCATTAAATATTTATTTGTCAAAAAATGTTGCATTTTATATTTATTTTAAGGAAGAGAAACTTATTCATTCATTTTTGTTGATTGAAAAAGAGCTGAATGTTTTGTATACAACAGAAGAAAATCTAATGTTCCATACCTTAAAATATCTAGACACAATCTACTCTAGTCCTGTTTAAGTCGTTGTCTATGTATGATTTGACTTCTAACTTCCCTTCGGCCTGCAAATCCCTTCGGCCTTTGACGTTTGAATGCAGGGAAAGACTGTTATATTTAATTGATCAGAATTTAGTTGTGCTAAAGATGCGTCATTCATTTCTGAAAGCATTGTGACTTTTACTTTTAATTACGTATAACGTGTCCAGACACTTACGTTGGCAAATCAGACAGAAATAAAAAGTGTGCTTTGTAGAACTTCTTATAACGCACATATCGTTGAAAAGTTCTGATGATGTCTACCATCTTGTGTTACGAAATTATAATTAGAAGTAAATATTACAACATATTTTGCTATTCCACCATAACTTCATTTGCCTATGTGTCTTAAGTTAGATTTTAAAAACAAATGCTGCAAGCATAATCAAACTTCTAATGCTACAAGCATCCGATTCACTCCTGAAATTTTGAAACAAAACTTCAGAGACTAGAGAATTTTGAATTTCAAAACAAGATCTTTCGAAGACTGTTGGCATCTCGCTTACGATCTCAGGTATTTTGTGTTTTTAGAAAGCTAAAATGGAGCAGCGGGCTAGCTAAAGAGGAGTTTTCGCCATGTGTAATATGAATACGAATTTGTTTCGCTTAAAAGTTCCTCCACAAAGAAACCTCTCTCTAGGAAGATGCTTCTTGTGTACTGTGTCGTAATCCAATTAACTTATCATAACCTAAAACAGCCAGTAGATTTATCACTGCTGTGGAAGACTAATTTTCTCTTGCTTATGTTGTAGAGTCATTAGGGTTTTTTTAGCAGAAGAATAAAAAATGAGCAACGTCTTCGCCGGGAATCGAACCACGGACCTCTCGGTTACGCGTCGAGCGTGCTGACCACTAACACCACAAAGGCATACGAAGAAGGTGGGAGAAATGCCTTATAAGGTTTATTAATAGAAAGAAGAAATTTAGTACCCCAAATTTGCTCTTTTAAGGAGTAGTATCATAGCTCTTATTTTTTCGAAATGACAGGCAGAATATCTGTTTATTTCAGGACACTGAGTCCCTTCTATCGATGAGTCCTGTAATTATGAAAACATTTCGCAAAGATTAAGCGGTTTATTTCAGTTTGCATTTTTCTCCGATCAGCCGAGTCTATAGGCGATAAGAATCACTATTAGGTTTTTTTTTTACTTTATTTATTTATATATGTATATATTTGTGTATAAGTGTGTTTGTGTAAAAATTGCAAAATCATAGATACAGAGATGAAAAAGTGAAAATGTATAATTACCCTCCCCCAAAAAATTAAAAAGGTCTGCTCCCAATACTGATTTAGAATACGACAATATTTAGAACCAATCTTTAGAGGATCACTGATTTTCATAAACCATTAATCCATTAAAAAAATCATAACTTTCCTAAACAATCTTTTGTACGTTTAAAAAATCTTTTTTGTTACATTATAACAAACATCTCTTAATCTGCAACTTTTGAGAGATACATACATAAGAATTTATGGTTAAGTTCAGAATTAATGTTTTGTATTTATTCTCATGTTTCTTCTTGAATTCTTTTTCCAAACTTAATGTGTAATCAAAGACAGTAATTCTAGATATGTTCAGTCATGAAGCCTGAACACATACATGTACCAGCCGATGCATTCTGTGCGTAGCTCATGCCCCTGAAGGATTTTACTGTGTTGGCTAGAATCAGTCCATGGGGGAGGAATAGAGGAGGTATGAATTGCTTCTTCCGTGGAATCAGTCATCAATCTGACCGTCTCGTCTCTAGAGGACTAAACTAAGCACCAAGATTCTGGGATAAGGAAGACTATTCTCAGGTTGGCGGATTATGTCTTAAGCCAATGGAACTGGCGAGTTTTCTTCCCGAGGCACTATGTCTCTCTATATATAGCTCCTAAAATAAATGGGTCTGCCCTATTTTTACTTTATTTGTCAACTTCGCACATCTCCGTCCATCTTCAACTCTGCTTTTATAAGTTCATTTGTGACTGTTCATTATTAAGCAATATTTGTAATCGTTGTGCAATCAAGCATAGTTGAAGTACAAAATTTACAATTCATACCTGTGCGATACTATTTTCCTTAGTTCTAAAAAATTCAAACTTTCCTTTGAAACATTTTCTAGTCAAAATGAGATGAAGCAAATAACAACTACTTTTAATGTACACTCACGTTTGTGAAAATTGCAACACCATGAAGGACTTACGCGAGTGAGCTGAAATTTTCAGGAAATGCAAAGTAGCGCATGATATGCAAATGATTAGAATTGCAAATCCGTAGCGCATGCGTATGCTGAGCAGCGCCCTCTGAACGGCTGATGGATCCGAATAAATAGACGGCTGTAGCGAGGCGTGTATGGTAATCGGTGGTTATCTGCTAGTGGTAAACGTTAACTCAATCTGTCGACGATCTGCCTCGTCGACGAAAGAGAGCGAGATTTGAACAACTTACAGAGTTTGAACGAGGGAGAATCATCGGCCTTCGTGAAGCTGGATTGGCGTATCGTGCAGTAGCCTCTCGTGTACAGCGTAACAGCAGCACAGTGATGCGCGTTTGGAAGCAGTGGACGGACGAGTGTCGGACAACTCGGAAATCCGGGAGTAGACCCCGAAATGTGACGTCAGCTCGCGATGATAGACACCTGGTCCGCATGGCGCGGACGGACCGTACAGCTTCCTCTAGACAATTGGCAGCACTGTGGTCAATAGCTACAGGTGTTTCATTGTGTGCTTCATCAATTCGTAGACGTCTGCTGCAGTGTGGACTGCGCGCACGGACTCCTTTATACAGGATCCCCCTAACGCACGACCATCGCCGCCTGCGGCTACAATGGGCCAATCAGCATAGAGACTGGCGTGCTGATTGGCAGCATGTCGTGTTTTCTGACGAATCCCGCTTTAATTTGTGGTACCATGATGGCCGCATTCGTGTCAGACGCTATGCCGGTGAACGCCACCTTCCGGAGTGCATTATCGAACGCCACAGTGGACGAACACCCGGAGTTATGGTCTGGGGCGCCATAGCATATCATAGACGATCTCAATTGCTACGAATTGTGGGCAATCTGAACAGCAACCGGTATATCCGTGAAGTTCTACAGCCCGAAGCTGTTCCCTTCCTTCAAAGCTTGCCAGGCGCTGTATTTCAACAGGACAATGCCCGCCCTCATACTGCTCGGATTGTTAAATCCTTCTTTGCAGCGCAGCAGGTACAGCTTCTTCCTTGGCATGCATGTTCCCCGGATATGTCGCCAATTGAACATGTGTGGGATGTCTTTGGTCGGCGTCTTGCTCGTGATCCTCGTCCTGTTGCGTCTGCAGACGAACTTGGGGTACGCGTACAAACGATATGGAATGCTCTTCCTCAGTCAGACATTCAAACTTTGTTTGACTCCATGCCACGTCGTGTAGCAGCACTTATTGCGGCGCGTGGTGGCCACACAAAATACTGATTCTGATCTCTTGTTCTTGTTTGTTTGCTTTGAACATTTAATCATTTATTTGTACCACTAACACTCAACTGTGTATTAAATTGCATTCAATTATGACGATTCCTTCTTGGTGTTGCAATTTTCACAAACGTGAGTGTATAAGGAAATATTTTTAACTATTCTCGTGTCACTAACACAAAGTTGTATAGTTTTAAATATCACATAAAGCCTAAAATAACATTAAACGGAAAAATATTATAATACATGCACAGCTCAAATAAGCTAAAACAGCACAAATAATGCAGTATGATTTATTTCGAAGCTCGAAAAAACGCTAATATAGGAGAACTTAAAAAAAAGTCACTGACCGCTGTTCATTTGTATCGTAGATTTTCGATCAATGCACATTACCCAACCTAATGTTTGAAAGCTAAAAATATAATTTGCAAGATGTGCTTAAACTATGTGCAGTATTGCCCTAAATTTCGTAGCTTTCTTCGATCATTGTGCAAAACAATAATTAGACCATATTTTCGCTTTTTGACTTTCCCATAAAAGGAAAATTCTATTCAGATTTCTTTCAAAATCCGAAAAATGTCTTAATGAAGCTTTATAATACAAGTAAACTTTTGTAAAATGAGGAATACCCGTAGCTAAAACTGCAATGAGAAAATTGAGTTTTATTTTCTAGATGCGATGATGTGCTCTTTATCTTATGTATATCAGTATGGCTCGTTTTTCAGATTTGACTTTTTTAAACACATTTTACTTCATGGAATGTGAGTATAACGAATTTACAGATATGATTCCTAGTTATGTGATGGCTTCGTTTTGAAAATGTATTGATTTCAATTCAAATATTTTCTAAAATTTCAAAGATTTTGCTTGAAATTTTAAAACATGTTTTTCTTTAAACCTAATAATTTAATTACAACTGCATCACACAAAAAATCTTATTCTTTTCCAAATATTAATATTCCTTGTAATGTACAGTCTCGTATTGGGATCTTTTACATTA
Source organism: Stegodyphus mimosarum (assembly GCA_000611955.2). Lineage (NCBI taxonomy): Eukaryota > Metazoa > Arthropoda > Arachnida > Araneae > Eresidae > Stegodyphus > Stegodyphus mimosarum. The sequence goes on along the minus strand of KK119743.1, from coordinate 712,909 downwards.
TAGAATAATATGTGCCAAACAATTTTCTCTAGAAAGACATACTTTAAATGCGAAAACATATTGTATTTAGACTACGGTAAAATGCTCCTAAATATAAGAATTATATCTCTGAGGTTAGGTATTTTGTTTGGCGCTTGTTGTCCTGTAGTGAAAACGCTATATAAGCTGCTCTGCCGTTCATAAAGATTTAATGCAAATCCAGATAATTAAACATTTGATTGTGTGATGTTTAAATTCTGTCACTTGTGGCACATGTAATATTAATTAATTGCCAGTTTCTCATGGAATGCATTGTCATTTTCGTCGCATTCTTTTATATGGAAAGGGAATTCAAACCAATTTTTCCTAGAGAAATTTTAGGTAAATCTATCCATTCCCTTAGAAAGGTATCCTTAGCATGCTTTGCAGTATTCAAGTAAACAGAAAATATAGTTTCACGTAATTAATTAAAAGATGTTGTATAAATAATATAGCATCTCCCCCCGAAACATTTTGGAGTAGATGCTTTGAGCATCATGTGAAAAATTTATAATTAAATTTTTTCTCAAAAATAAATTATAATTAATTCAAAATTTCATTAATTAGTATCTAATTGTTTCGTGAGTTAATCTGTTTTGAGTCACAGTTTCCTAAATGTTTGTGTATATATATTAACTTCCGATTGCTGGAAAAAACTCGAAATAGTTTTTAAAGTAATTCATTTCGATACTCTGGTTCTAGACTTTTTCTGATGAAATCTTTCGTTTCCCCATTTATTATTTTATGCAAATTATAAGCATTTTCAATTCTAAATTAAATTTGCGCGAGCCATCCATCACCTTATTAAGAATCTGAAGTAACGCATTTTTACTTTACTCAGGCATGAGTAGTAATCTAGCCAAAATGCTTAATTTTCTTTTATATAATGGTTTAATCCATGAATAATCGATTATGTTACAAACCATCGATTACCGGAAGTAGCATACTTTTCGAGTTGATGAGTAGGAGACATGGAAATTCTAAGTAGAATATGCTAATGAGCTCATTTTTTCCCTCGTTGCAAGTGCTTTCCCTTCAGCAAGAAAATGCTAAGATGAGATAAAGAGCTTAATATCCGTTTTCGCAATTTATATGCAAAAGCAACACATACTTTAAAAGCTATTTCATTATAATGTTCAACGAAGCATGCACTGCAATTATCGTTTGATATGTTCATCTCACAGTTTTACTTCTATCACTTCTTACTTCCTAGAATGTTTCAAGACAATTGTATGGTAAAATTTCAGCATTATTTTGTGAAGGAATTAACTGATCTTTTTTTATGAATGTGATTTGTAGTTATTAAGAGAGTGTTTTTAAAAATATTTTTCGGAATTTTCTATTATAATAATTGTAATTGTATACTGGGTATTCATATTAGATAAAGTAATGGTATTTCATGGGGAAAAACAAGCATTCTGATTTAATTTTCGTAAGATTAACAAATAGCACATCTAATTATCATTAATCTGTCCAATTTGTAATTTAATCGATCCATTTTTAGAATAAACTATTCCTAAAATGTAAAAATATCATGATGCCATCCATAGGCGTAGAAATACTTTGAAGAAGGTATGTGTTCCCTTGATTACCTGCAATTTTGCGTTGATTTCAGTTTTATTGCATTAATTAAATTCCCATATTACTCAAGGATGGTTTTGAAAGTGATCTGATATATACATTTTGCATTTAGATGAGAGCAGGCAATTATAAAAGGGCAAGACGGCTGAACATTTCCTAAGTTTGAAAACATTTGAAGTTTTGAAGTTTCTCTCAGCGACAGTTTGAAGACATTGAAACTGTTGCAGAGAGATCTGGACAGTCATACGTTTGCTTGGCAGCTGAGGGTTTAGAGGTCATATGCTAGAAAGGCCAATGATTTGAGTTCCGCTGAACATCAAACCAAAGAGAGTTCATCTGAATATTTCCTAGAATATTAATTTAACATTTGATTTCAAACTCTTTTATATCGAGAAGGAGACAGGAATATGAAATATTCGAATCAGCATTAAAGAGTATAAGCATTAGTACATTGAAAATATGATATTAGGGATGGGAATGTAATTGAGTGAAATTATTTATGTCTTCCCAGATATCTTGAGATGAAAGCTTACGACGCTGCTTAAGCATTTTTAGTGTTCATGCGAGATTTTGTTTTGTGCTTGCATTCAACAAACCTATTTGATAAATTTGTTGAAAACCAGGAACATATAAACCAGGCAACCGAATTCCCTGATTCCTATGGAGAACTTGAAGGAAAATGGCGAAATTCTCTTCCTATGCCTTAAAAATCTTACTTGTGAAGGAAATAATTTCTCTTACCCAACTATAGTTTCATTATAAATAATGGCCTCTTTTTCATGTGGTAGGAAAGCCTTTATTACATTAACTGAGTTGTAGATACTTACAGGAAATTATAATCACATAACAATGTCACATACAATTTTGGTGAAATGTTAAAAATTCTGTGACTTCATTCATGCAAGTGAATTATTTAATTATAATTTTTTAGACTATTAACTAGACAATTTAATTTCCTGCGACAAGGCTATTTAAAAAGGGTGTTATTTTTCGCGATTTTGTGAAATTAGTCCCGTTGTTCAGAGCCAGAAATGGCGATATGATTTGTGAGTTAAATTTAGGATAGATACAATTCCCCTATTATGCAAACTATCCACATGTTTTCGCGAAGTTGTCACTTATATTTTCAGTTCTATTTGTTCCATAATATAGCTTAATGTCATGTGCATTCATATTCGGTGATTCTGTTATATTTATGCTCTACGATATTATATATCATTCCTCCGTCCAACCGGGATGGTGATTAGTGACTCTGAATACCGTACTGGTGGGTCCGGGTCCCGGAGAAAGCAGAGATTTTCTACAGTATCTATGTTATAAGGGGGCTCTATAAATGTACGGCAAGTTGAAAGTTCTCTCGTGTGAATTGGTGGTAAGAGGGGTGAAAGAAAAAAGGGGTGGGAGACTCCACCTTTTGGGGTGCTCTTCCTTAAAATTACGATGGAAGTGGTCAAAATAGTACTGTTACCTTTATGGTATGCGTAATCTTGTACTCCTTGCCGCGATGACTTCATGGGCTTGTTCTGATGACAAGCAAGGTAAGTACAACAACAACCACAACAACGTATCACACATCCCACCATGCAAATTAATCAGTTTTATAGACTAGTTTTTGAAAAATATACATTTTTGCGCATGTTAATAGGGTTTGGGAATAATATGTATTCAGAGTAGTAATCCTTAAATTTGCGATCAAAAAAGAAAATTATTATACAGATTTATATTTGCTTAGTTTTGTAAGAAAGGATTTATTGTGAATTATTTAGTCATTTGTATTCGAATCCAAAATAAAAGAAATGGATCTCAAGTTATTTCATACGCATTGCATTTTCGGTGTGGAATCCCTAAAAATTTTCATTGAGTTCTTGCTTGTATACTAGATCAACTGAAACAAAATATTGTTACTATGCATTTTATAAGCACAATAATTACAATTTCGGCCTTTGCATATTTCTTTAGTTTACAGTATTTGTATTATTTGTATTATAACTTAGAACTTCATTCATCTTTTTTACTAAATTTTAAGACATGATGTTTTGTTGAATGAAATGAGTTTTAGACTGAAAGAAATGAGGTTTAAGTCAAAAACACGGATAATCAATAATGCAACAGAGAAAAACATAATACACATTTTCAATATTTGATTGGAATTTGACTTGCTTTACAAAAACATCCCTTTCTTTTGGCATTAATTCAATTATTTAATTTCCTAAAAAGAATTGATTTTTGTTCCTTTACGGAAGTCAAAAAAGCATATGTCATAAGAGGTATAAGTAATTCTGAACTTTGTTAAGTTCTTCCTACACATGTTCTGCTGAATTAAGTCAGGAGTTTGACTAAGAGATTATTAAAGTTTTATATTTTAACGACACAGACATTCTTTCACAAACATTGAGTTGTATTCTGTGACATTATCCTGTTGAAAAACAGAATGTTTCTATAGCAAAATAAATTTAGCAGCAGATAAACATCTTCTCACTGCTTCTTAATAACAGTAATGTCTTCTCTAAAGGATGAAGTTATAATGAGATTTTTCATAGGAATCCTAACAAGTATTCCTTCCTTCTCTCTTCAGCTATTTCGATATGGGATCAGGGAAGTTATACATATTGACCGCACCCTAACCCATTTTCATAGCCTAATTTATTTTAGTGATGCTGCATCTAACGAATTTATTTTACAAGACATCAAAAGGACATTAAATGTCTCTTAACTGCCCGGATATCAGATGCAGCATCAAATTCTGTGAATTATTCTAATCCTATCTAATAAATGGCTACCATCGTCATAATATGATTAGAGTGATAATGAGAAATGGTTAGTATTGGGAGCGTAATATTCCAAAACTGACCTTGCAGCTTCTATTTCATTTCGTGCGTTGGGTTACTATTTCTTTAGTTATGCTGAATAATCTTCAGAACTGGATACAAATTCAAATTGCTTCAATTGGCGTTTTAACAATTATTTTCCGAATTTCAAGAAGATTCCTGTTATCATTACGACAATGATACTTTTATATTTTCTGCATTGAAAGATAGCAATAAGTTAAAGCTAGAAGGAAATGCAACACAGTCTGTATGATAAGCAATTATAGGCTACTAAAGAACAGTCCTGTATTCAGACTTCTACTCAAAATCAAGTACTTTGAAATCATTTTCTTAGACAATCTATCATAGATTGTTCATCTTTAATATATGAAATAAAAACATATACAGGGTGCCTATAAATTAGTTGGTCAATTTCGTAAGTTAATAATTTCCGAAATAGTAAGTGAAATTGAACAAATTAATACAAGTTTGTTCGTGATAAACTTGAACCGTTTCTCAATCTTACAACAATATATACTTTAATTTGTTTCCTGTAAATTACATTCAAATAAATCATTTTTTTGCCCAACTAATTTGTAGACACCCTGTATATCTCGCCTGACAATTTGCACTTAATAGGGAAGAACTGAAGTATCTATTTCTTCATCTTAAAAATGAAATACCAAATGACCCATCAGTACTAATAGCCGTTATTTACCGCGAACCTACAATAGGAAATATAATGTCAAATATAAACTAAAATTTGCCTTAAGAATATTACATTCAGTTCCTTTTACGCAATGTAAAAGAGAGTATTGCATCCATTAAGAAAGTCCAGATATTGAACACTTTACAATAATTGATAAAAAAGCAGAACAGTGTACTCGATTAAGCTATAAGTTACAATTTTCAAAGAAAACTTCACTAGCACCATTTTGATCATCATCAGCCACATTTGAGGGTAGAAGTATTTCTCAAGTTAACATGACATATTTGAAAGTAGTTGATAGTGCTTTCTAGTTAGAAACATCATTTTAGATAATGATAATCATGTTTTTAATTACTTAGTACCATTTCATTTACTAAGTACCATTTGCACATGCATGTCAGTTTGAAAATGGCGATGAAACTCGATGACCGCTCAAGAGAGGATCAACGTGCTGTTACTCTTACGGGAGAGCAAAAAGACTTTGTGCGAAAGGTATTTATAAGAAATGTTTCCTGTTTATGGAAAGAAATGTTTGTTGCGTAATGAAGGGCGTTGCTGGGTTGAAGAATTTTCACAAGGACGCTCCAAAATTTACGATGAAACCTGAAATAGGCGTCCTGTTTAAATTGAACCAGCCGCGCAACGGTTGGAGGAATTGATTTGAGTTGATCGATGAGTAACGTTAACATCACTGCAAGAGCAATAAGATTTTCTCATGGTTTAGCCTACAGGATAATGCATGCTGGTTTAAGCTTTTGGAAAGTGTGTGCATGCGCACGTAGAGTATCTCTATAAGTCACCAAGGAAAAAAAATTGTCCTTTCGTTACAATTGTTTTTAGTATGCTACAATTGTCGTATCATACTAATTGTGAATGGTACTATCATATTGTCGTTTTTAGTATGATAGAATTTAGTATGATGCAATTGTCTATAGATGAGAAGTCGTCCATAAAAAAATTATAACAGGAGATGATTCATGGATTCATCGCAAACAACCCGAATCTAAGTAAGCTTCAGTGCTTAGAAAGAATTCTCTTCCGCCTTCGACACTTTCAGCTAGCAAACCAGGCCTATTAGAAAATCTGAATTCTACATCATATTTTAATATTCTGTTGAAGCTTCAGCCTACGATGTGGAGAACGCAACCACGACTATTGACGAGTAAAATTGCCATATGAAGACAACACGAGACCTCATATAGTTCACTGTATATAGGAGGCAATTAAAATATTTAGTTGGCGATTTCCTCAGCATCTAACTCACAGCCCGAACGTAACCCAAGCGATTACCTTCTGCTTGGTCAAAGAGAAATATCTTGGAAGCAAATACTTTGCAGATAATGACGATGGTCAAGATGAAATACTAATACAACCCAAATAATTGTATTTAGCTGGCATTAGAGCACTAATAAAACGGTAGCTCAAGTATATAAATAATTTTGGAAAATATGTTGAGAAATAAAATTAGTTTTAAAACCGAATGTCTCGTTAGATTATTTTATAATTACCTTTTGTGACTTGCGTTTTGACTTTCTTTTTTTATAAACAAACGTCTCTAATTAAGATATGACAGTCTATTTACAGTGATACTGATAATACACAAGGCCACTGTATTCTTATGAACAATTCCAAACCCTAAGAAGGAATTAGGATTGCTTTCTTTACCTTTAAAAAACGAAAATTACCATTTACGTAGTTCATAAGGCTGCATTACAGTAACACTACCTGTCAAGCCCAAATTCTAGAAGTCTTAAAAGCGATGAAGTGATTATTCTCATATTTATGTAAAGTGTTCGTTAATAGCGAGAATGCAGTCAGATGAACTCTGCCAAATTATTATCTACCAAATTCATGCCTTCCTTTCATTTAAAGATTAATATTTTCGAATCACACTTTGGCAGCTTTCTTGGTGTATTGTCGACATTAAAATATATCACTTCTTCCATAGTCGGTTGTGACTAAATACTGAAGAAATAGAAAAGAAGATGTTATTGATCCTTCTTATTCGTGGACATAAGTGTGAACAATGTAATGATAGGTAAACAAATAAAGATCTAACTTACAATGTGATGAACACTGTACAGTTCCTTCGTGCGTCTGTACGATTGCGCTTTACTAAAGAGACCTTTGTTCCTAATACTTCCCCCAAATGTGACTTAAACCATTATGTTTTCGTTCATGATTTACATTAAATGTGTTAGTCTCGATGTCCGGCAGTGAAATGGGGCCATACGGGCAAATCATTATATGTTCTTCAGATTTATCAGATAGCTTTTGAATAGTTAATTTTCATTATGGAATAGAAACATGAACTGTATAAAATCGCCATACAATTAATTTAGTGTAATGAGGCAAATTTTTTAGAATCTTCTATAAAATATCTTACGTTCATTTAAAATATTTGATGCTATGAACATCGTCTGTTCTACCTCTCTGGCTTTGCAATTGGCTTGAAAAAAATAATAGCTATTTTTCGACAGTAAGCTAAAGAGAGCTTCATTTCGGGCCTTCAAGTAATTGCAAATAACTCAATCATTATTATATTTTTTTTGGAGAAGTCCCTAAGCGTACAGGTTCACGACGATAGAAAACCGAAACAAGTAATCGTTAAAAATGAAATAAGCTTTAAAGTTCTAGGTATTTTATTATACTTCAGATAAGTTTATAAAAATTTAATTTTTTAATATATATATATATATATATGGAGTAATAAATGCTAAATACACAAATGTAAGTTAAAATATACGTGATTTAAGCAGCTAACGCTAAAGTAGAGGTAAATCAGGTATTTATATTTTATAAACATTATCGTGTACATTGAATCAATCAACTGTAATTTTGGTTTTAAGAAAATACTATTTTATGATCATCTGAGCTACATTTTCGCGTGCGGAAAACCATCAGGTTACCCGGAAATTGTTTCGTTTTGTTAAGAGTATTTCATTCGATTTCTGGTACATAGTTTTTTATTAGTGAATTGGTCATGTAAGATGTTCTAGGTAAAATTTATTTTATTTCTTAACTGAATTTCTTTTAACTTATAAATGGCCTTTCTATTATTCTACAGGAAAAAACAGATTCTGAAAACTAAATAAGATTATTGCTTTGTATGTTGTTTTTCACTTATTGAAATTGGGTCATTATTTATTACAAGGTTAAAAATATTGAATTTTTCTTTTTCAATTTATTTTTTGTTCAGTATGCGGACTACAAATAACCAATGTTAAGCATGCTTATCGTTGAACTAGACTTCTTACTTTACCCGAAATTCCTTTATTCCCAGTAACCTCAGCTGTCATCTAAGTTGACTTGATATACGTTATCATAAAGGTAGGAAAACTGCTTGGAAGAAAATAACTTATAATAATTCAATTTGGAGAACGTTCGTTCAAATTTTCTTTTTGTTTAGTATCACAACTATATTAAAATAAATTTCAACGCTACCCCCCCCCAGTTTATTCAGCTTGTTGTTTCGCATCAGATTGTTTTGCTTATAGGAGGTTCATGTTATTTTGCTTTAATTAAATTAATTAAACTAGGATCTAAAAAACAAATTCTAGTCAGGCGATTTAATGTATGACATAGGGCAGTAGGAAGTTTAAGTAAGTTGCGCCAAGATGTTTACATGGCTATGGTGTTTAATTACTATATTTTGTTTCTGTACTTACAGACATCTGAAACTACATACAAATATCAAATAAAGCAATTTTATACCGCTTTTTTATGAAAGAATCAAATATCAAAATCATTTGTTCAGTATGCATTATAAAATGTACACTCTTTAGTAGATGTAGGGGGTAGCCATAGGGGTAATACTTTGCTTAACGTATGTTCAAGTATATTGGTAACTCCAGATTCCTGAGTTAAAAGTCTATTCAACTGTCTTAGATATCAGACCCCGTAAACAGAGTACTTCTAGGAATATTTAGTAAGCAGTGAGAAGAAACTACTTTAGGTACTATTTAGCTTGAAATGTAAATAAACATGCAGTCTCTGATTTAAAAAGAAATATTGGAAAATGACGTCTTCGGTGAAGACAATATTCTGATTCACACATCGTTGCCGAAAATTTGATGAACAATGAACAAGATGAAGGTTATTTGAGGTCAGAATGTTTCTGACATAATTAAATTATTTTCATAGACTAAAGCACTGCGATGTAACTCTTGTTCATTGCCATAACTTCTTCTTTAACTTAGTTTAATAAGCAGACACCACTCTGCTCATGTTTACCAAGTGAAAACCAACATGATGATATCGAACAAAAACAAAGTTTAAAGGTATAGTAAGAGGATATACTAGTTTAATAACTAAGTAAGATAAACTAACGTTCAGCTAAAATCATTTGATTATTTTTTAATAATTTAATTTGAATTAAAGATCAAACATACCTCTATATGTGCTAGCATATTGAAAGGTATGCCTATTCCATATTCATTTCATAAGAACATTCGACCCACCAGCGCCCGAGAGGCAAAGACACTGAACACTGGTAATTCAACTCGGTTTTGAATTCCGGGGAAAGGTTTGGCTGCATAGGAATTTTTGCGACATTCCCTATGTCTAATGTGCATACGAGCCAGTTTCTCTTAGAAAGTCGATTTTAAAGGCATCCTTTTCCATTTGCAGATGCTCTCAAGTTGTTTTAGTCAGTTGACCTAACTTGACATAAGAGCATGCGTATAATTATTTATCAAATTTCTCCTTATAGAGGACGACTGATTAAGATCTATGAACACTGGCAGTTCGATATCAGCTGAAGAGTCCGCCATATAATGGATTTTCATGTTTTTCCTCCATGTATAATATGAATACCATTCCATTTTGCTTAGAAAATCTTCCATGCTTTGCCATATTCAAATAAACTTCATTAGCCTTTTTATGAAGACGAAGCAGAGACGTAAATTAAAAGGGAAGATCATTTTAATTACAAAAAAGATATTGATAAGAAACTGCATGTTGTAAGCAAAGAAGCCTGCAATCTAAATTTATAGTATTAATTTGCTGGACCGCTTAAAATAAGAGTAAAATGCATTTATATACGTTTACTGAATCAGAGTAAAGGTCTCTTGAACATAACCTTTAAATAAATTAATTAGTAGAAACAAAAATTCAAATAATTCATGCTTTGTCATTCATATGTACATTTATATACGTTTACTGAATCAGCGTAAAGGTCTCTTGAACACAACCTTTAAACAAGTCAATTAGTAGAAGCAACAATACAAGTAATTAATGCTTGGGAAAGATGCTAAACGTATTGTATACCTTAAAATATCATGTGAAACAGTTTAATGCATTAAATTGAAAGAAAACAGGATTAAATTTGAGAAAGATATGCAATTTTAAAAGTTTATGAACAAGATTTCTGTTACATTACAGCGTAAAAAAGTTAGAAACAATGTTTTTATCAAATTAAGAACATTTGGGAATTCCTCATTTATTTATTTCCTCCTACCATAAGAGAAACTATTGTTGTTATACGCAGTGTCGAACAGTTTCGGTTTCTATGAGCTGACTACTTTCTTCAATGGGGAAAATAGGTTCATCAAATCCTTTAAATTCATGCTTGAACATTAATAAACTTGCCTGAGAACTGCCAAACTTTACACTGTCTGTCTAAATTAGAAGATGAAAATATTTCTTGTCTCCATATGTTTCTAGTATATACTGTAAACATTTATTCCGTTACTGTCAGTTGCAAATGTTATACTTTAATTACTGTAAATATAAGTGAGGTCTTAATAAATTTTAAATATGTTTTCAACTTTTGTGTATTTGTTTTATGCTGATAGCGTTAATTTGTCATGGACCCTTGATTATATTATGCTATTTAATACATTCTTAACCAAATAGTTTCGGTTTCGCACTGTAGATAAATTGAACTTTCGATAACCATTTGTTATCCATAACTTTGGATAACCATTTGTTGTTCTTCGCAATCATTATATCTGTTTGGAATTATAAATTCTAGCTAAAGTTAAAAAAATTCAGATTTTATTTTGTAAATATGTGTTGTTATTTATATTATAGTTTAATTCCTAAAGCGATAACTTACTGAAAGTTGTATTATAAGGTTATATCTCCCACATTCGTAGCGTGCCTTCGTGGTGTAATGGTCAGCACACTGAACCGGTATTTCAGAGGTCCGTGGTTCGATTCCCGGCGAAGGGATTGCATATTTTTCATGTCTCCTGCTACTAAATAACCTAATGTCTCTACAGTGGCGCTCGAACTAAAAGGGTTGTGGATGATGACTCTCCACACCCAGGATTTGGCGACTAGGTCCCCTAAAACCCTAGTCGCTCTTTAAAAAGGGGAGTATATAAGGTATATCTCCCACATTCGTAGCGTGCCTTCGTGGTGTAATGGTCAGCACACTGAGCTGGTATTTCAGAGGTCCGTGGTTCGATTCCCGGCGAAGGAATTGCATATTTTTCATGTCTCCTGCTACTAAATAACCTAATGTCTCTACAGTATTATAAATTGACTGAAAATTATTCAAGGTGGTCGAGCACTTGTATAACAATAATGTCGACCAAGAATAAACCTTTAAAAGTGAGTTATACAAGTACCCAAATATTTTAAATCAGTGGTGGCAAACTTCAGAAACGTTGACTGTACGTGATTCATTTGGGCACTAAGCAAGTATGAACATAACTCGTAACTTGGTTGCACTACGCATTACTACGAAGAATTAACAGACCAGCAGGGAAACAAATTCCAAAAGAATACTTCTAAACCTTAGACAGCTAATCAGAGAAGTAACATAAGATGTAGAAAAGTTTTTTGGATGGCAAACAGTACAGATTCTTGTAAATAAACGTTCCAATTTCTAATAGCCGTACAAAATAAATAAACATTCAAAATAGACATTAATACTAGATAAATAGACGTTAAAATAGACATTTGTGAACGTTTTCATCAGACCCCCGAGAAAGGTAACAAAATTCAGGATGTATTACTATTTACTACTGATTTCATTATGTGTGTCATTGTCTCTTTTTTCGGGAGGATAACGCATAGAAAAGGTACTCAATACAGGTTTCTTCTTATAGTGTACACCCCACCAGTAGCCACGTACGTAATGAAAGACTACTGAATGCTGCGAATTCAAGCTGGGTTCGATCATAGGCGAACTGCTGGCTGTATGATTGATTTCGTTGTTACTCCATATGGAACGTATAAATGCGAGCCAGTTTCTCTTACAAAGTTCTCTATGAAAGCTGTTTCGCTTAGACAAATAACGCTCTAATTCTTTGGCATACTTAAGGAACTGAGACTCATTCTGATAGCGTATAGTTGTAAATAGACTTCCGAGATCTTACACTGTGCAGGAGTGTTTACAGAATTTTTTCATTAATCGCTAATTATATTTGAAGTTCTTAAATTATTTATCAGTGAAACATATACACTCTTGGACAAAAAAAAAAAAATTTTTTAAAAAAAAGACGCACCCAGAAGATATAAAGCAAATTGGACACAAATTGATATGCATACAGGTTTCGACGGAAAATGCAAAATTTTTCATTTTGGCTGCCAGGGAATGAACAGTTGTCGCTACAGCGCATCTGATCTGCGTAACTGGCAGGATATTTAAGAGGAGAAATTACGATTCCAGGTCATAAATTCTTCACGAATTTCATTTCGTATACTCTGGTACACAATAGCTATGCCTCGCATACAGGTGCACGAACGATATGCGCAGATGTCAGAATTTGAGAGAGGTCGTGTAGTTGGGTTCAAAGAAGCCGGTTAGTGTTATTAGCGAATAGCTCGATATTTTAGCAAGAGCGATGCCACTATTAGACGATGTTGGCAGGAATGGGGGAACCATGGCCGCACACAGCGTCAAGAAGGAAGCGGTAAGCCTAGAGAAACGACAGGACGTGAAGACCTAGCAATCGTCGGAGCGGCAGTCACAGCCCTAGGTGCATCATTATCATCGATTGTACATGCAACTAGTGCTTCGGTGATCGCAAGGACCATTCATAGACGGCTCACAGAAAGGGGGCTGAGGTCACGGTGCCCCTTGCGCCGACTATCATTGACCTCTGTTCAACGTCAAGCCCGTTTGCAGTGGTGTCGGGCTCATTCGCACTAGAATGTCATTGACTGGAGTAAAATAGTCTTCAGTGATGAGTCTCGCTTTGAACTGAGTCCCGATGACCAGCGAAGCCGAGTCTGGAGACGCCCCGGACAGCGGTGTGATACCAACCTGACTGTCTTCCGGCAGGCAGGCCGACAACCAGGAGGGATAGTCTGGGGTGCCATTTCATTTCATAGTAGGACCCCTTTGGTTGTCATCCGTCGCAACCTTGCAGCACAGCGGTACGTCGAAGAAGTTCTAAGGCCCGTTGTGTTGCCCTTCATGTCACGCCAACCTGGGCTTACATTTCAGCGAGATAAAGCCTGCCCCCACACGGCACATGTTTCTACTGCTTGCCTTAGTGCTTGCCAAACATTACCTCTGCCAGCAAGTTCGCTGGATCTCTCTCCTATTCAGCACGTTTGGGGCATTATGGGCAGGGCCCTCGAACCAGCTCGAGATGTTGACGATCTAAGGCGCTAGTTGGACAGAATTTGGCATGCTATCCCTCAGGAGGATATCGGCAACCTCTATCACTCCATGCCAAGCCGAATAACTACTTGCATAAGGGCCAAAGGTGGACAAACGCGTTACTGACTTTTTCACTTTGTGAAGGTCTATGACTTCAATAAATCGTCCAATTTTTCTCAAACTGTAATCATTTTTTATCTGTACACTTCTACCGATTTTCGTCCCATTCTGATAACTCCTTGGTGCGTCGTTTTTTTTGTGTAAGAGTGTATATTCAAAGAACATTCTGAATTTCTCATTTAGTTGGCCTTATATTTTATTTTACGTTTGTCTAATCTCCAAATTTTTAAAGATAATTTGAAATACATATAACTACTTTACTGAAACAATTAATGTCGATTTCGTTTGTAGAATGTAATCATAAATACTGACTTGATAGCACACATAGGGTTTCTTATGGTGCTATCATGCATCAGTTTGCCTCTTGTATGATCTATCGTTAGTGGACTATAATGTTGGCTTGCGATTGTATACCTTCAGAAGAACTAAAAAATCTCATATTCATAATCTTGACGGAATCTCTTTATTTGCCTTTTCAACGTCACGTTGGCTGAGGATCAGCGACTCAAGAACACAGCAAACCTTTTGCTTTAAAAATGCATCTCAAAAGAACATCTGCGTCGTTGGAATTCAGTAACCCTTGAAGCTCCAAGTGCAAGCTTGAAAACTCTAACTAATTTGCGTTTGCACCGCTCCTCGGCTCAATGAAATACAATTTGCATTTCAACAAACATACCTCCAGCCTTGAAGTCCCAAGAGGGTTCAAAAAATAAACTGTAAGGTATCAAAACTAAATAGACCAGAAAAAAATAAAAAACTGAAGTCTTGGATATCATGAATTAAATAGCAAAGGACGTAACTTTACTACAGATCTCTTTATTTCACCATTGGAAGTGCGTAAAATCACCACTCGAACTCTGTCATCCAGACTAGGATACACATTATCAATTTCACCTAATTTTCAGCGTAGCGGACGTAGATTCTCGTTCTTAATGAGAATCATACCGTCCACTTTCAGATCTTGCTGCAAATTACACCTCTTAGGTCTCTGCTGCAACTTAGACAAATAATCACTACTACATCTCTTCCAGAAGTGTTGCAACAGGCTTTGTAATTTTTTCACCGATCACTACAACTCAGGTTTTCTTTAGTCTGGTTAAGTTCTAGAAGAGCATTTCATGTCGCACCTGTTAAGACGTGTCCTATTGTTATGGCCTCCAGGTCATTGCAATCACTTGAACCTGGTACCAAAGGCCTAAAATTAAGACAGGATTCAGTTTGGCTTATTAATGTCAAAAATTCCTCGTATGTTAAAATAAGTGTTCCTAAATATCTTTTTAAGTGGTGTTTCATGGACTTTATCTTCGCTTCCTAAAATCCCCCAAAATGAGGTGCGAAGGATGGATTAAATAACCAATTAATATTCTCTGAAGAAATATAAGGCATGATAGTAACATGATCTTAACAGGGCATGATGAGGCATGTAGTAAGCAGAATCAATAAATATCTCTCTCTCAGGCAGTCTTTCCATATATATTTCAGCTCAAGGTATTCCATCATGAAATCCTTGTATTGTTCATATATATCAGGCCTTTTTAAAAGTGAATTCCCTAAAGACTTGAATCTACGCAGAGGTAGTTGTCTCGAATCTCCAAGCTGAGAAGGCTTGGAAAGAAATGGTAATTCCACAGCATATACACCACTTTCTCTCTCATAATTGTAGATTTGAACACATTCACAACACAACAATTTGAACACAACTCACATGCTCTGTCCGATTTGGTAAGCATATCAAATGTAGGTATAGCATCTAATTTCCAAAGGTCAGACAGCGATTGCTGTTTCTTCACTTGTATATTATTCACACTGATAGTCGGTTTAGCCTCTGTTAAAGTATTCACACTACCCAAAGTAATTCAGAACGAGAGGCTACTGGTTTACCATCTTCGCATTTAATCTTGACAAAATTAACACGCTCCTGAACATTCAGATTTAAAATCGTATTGCATTTTACTACTGAATGACTGACTTTACAATACGTACACTGCGCGTGAATCTCTGAAACCTATGATGGTAATTTTTCTTGCACAGTTTGTTTTTTAACGCTTTTTACCTGTTTTCAGAATTCTGACATGAGAGTTTAAGAATTCTAACAGATCATTAAAGTTTGGTATTTCGTCTCACTTTAACATTCTTTTCACATCCTTTCGTGGAAGAATCTTATTTAAATTGCACTGTTAACATGAAAATAGTATCCGTGAATTGTTATACTTTGAACCCCAAATTCTCAAATGAACATGCACATTCTCTCACGGTATCTACGATTGCCAATAATTGACTGATATTTTTAGTTTGTAAATTTAGTAAATATAAGATTTTCGTTAACAACGATGAAAGTAAATCTCTCATATGTAAAAGTCTTTGACACAGTAAATTCTATGCGATTTCAAAATTTCTGTCACAAATAGTTAAAGGCTGAACAATTCTTAATGCACCTTCCTTTAAAGAAAATTTTAAATATTTTAATTCCTGTGTACCCTATAATTTGTCATTATCCATTACCAAAGTTTTAAATAAATCAAAAAACGATAATCTTTCTTCAACAGTACCACTAAATATAGGAAGAGATGTATCCTCTTTTGTAGCTTAGGTAAGCGAGTGCTCGCTATTTCACAAGATTTAGCCTCCACATTGATATCTTTAATATTCTTAACTCTGGTTAGCACTAAAAATAACTCATCAAGAGTATCTTCATATCTTGTTGTTATTCAATAAAAGCATCAATCTCTTTCTCCTCACAAACTACAAAAATGTTACTAAAAATATCCGAAATTTCAGTCATTATATTACTTAATTTGGATTTAAAATGTTCTAACTGAGCGTAATGAGCAGAGCCTTAACTCACTGTAATTTTCTCTTTTAATTTAGTTAACTTAGCTACACGCTTTTTCGTCTTAAGCTTTCTTAAGATTTGTTAATTCCATTATCTAATAACAAAGATATAGAAATAACTGACTCGCCAATTTCACTGGATCTCCGTACTCAACGAACCAAAAATATATATGTGTGATCCGTCGTTAATGTTTAGTGGGCTGTAATACTGACTTGCGATTGTGTATCTTTGGTAGAACTTAAAGAAATCTCAAATTCATAAACTTGACTAAAGCTCGTTTGTACGCTATTTAAACCTCACGTTGGCTGAATAACGTCTGAATAACCGCTTGCTTTAAAAGGGCGTCTCAAAAGAACATCTGCATACGTTGGAACTCCAGTAACCTCTGAAGCTCCAAGCGTAAGCTTAAAAACCCTAACTAATTTGTCTTTGCACCATTCCTCATCTCAGTGACTAGAAATACAATTTGCATAATAGGAAACACCTCTTATGTTCAGAAAATAACTGCCACTACTGAAATTGTTTACGAAATGCCATGTTTTCTTAAACATACCTAAAAGTAATGTTTATTATAACTCTGAACAAAAAATAGTATTCTCTTTAGTATATAATTAAGTGTAGGATAAATGACGATAAAGGTTAGAATCATACGATTGAAGTATCTGCCAGTGGATTTTGTACTGCTACCATTTTCTTAGAATGTCACCAGATCAGTGTCCCCAAAAGTGCATTCAATGAATAGTATCATTATATTGATCTTTCAAAGACTTGTTTTTTAACACTTTTTACCTGCTAGGCTGCTTTTTACCTGCTGCTTACCTAATAATTTTACAAGTTGTACAATTATTATTTTTTCATTATTTAAACTATTTATCTTATTTGATTAATGAAACATATTTATGATACAACAGAAATAACTCCATGATTGAGCTGGAAAAAATGTTGTTGGCCTGTATGTGGATTAAGTGCGATGAACACAATGCCTGATAATAAAGCTTTAAAAAAAGAGACTGACAGGAATGAGTGTAAGAGCAGACTGGTAGACCGCGAGCACAGCGAGAGCGTAATAAATCTTAGCAAATCATTATAAACGACCATTAAAATCTGAAATCTTTCAAATTTTTTATTTTTTTCTTTCGTTTCTTTCTCCTTTTCATATTTCAAAATTTCAGCATTCCGTTGTTCACGATTTTTCATTCTACGCTCTTTTTTGAAAAGTGATCAATTTAAATTCTGTAGATAAAAGTCTGTTCTTTTCCGAAGTGCGAACCGCTACTGACGTAAAATATATTTCATAAATGTTTTTAAATTTTACAAATAAAATGTAAAACATATAATTATTTTTTGTGTTTTATTTTATATTTATTTTTATAATTTTAATACTTGTAAAATTATTATTTTTTCATTATTTAAACTATTTATCTTATTTGATTAATGAAACATATTTATGATACAACAGAAATAACTCCATGATTGAGCTGGAAAAAATCATCAAATGTGTAGAATGAGGGACATTATTTCTGAGATACTGTCAAAGCGAAGCACTGCATTGACATCCATGATAGCCCGCGTAGTTCAGGATATTTGATAACTTTGCTTTAAAGGCATCCACATGTGTTTCACATAGTCTGAATAGACTCTGCCTTATACAGAATTTAGTGCTTTCCATGAAAGTAATACCCATTCACGGATAAATACGTGTTCCACGAAGATTCGATAAGGACACTTTTATAATAATAAATTATAGCAATAAATTATGACAATTTTGTTGTGGATTCCATCAAAGAAATACTCACACATGGGCAGACAAATGTTCGATGAAGATTCGGTTATGCGTAAATAAATCATCATGCATAAATTATGACAATTTTGCTGGTGGATCCTATGAAAGAAATTCTTAGTCACGGAGAAATATAGGCTCAAGGAACATTCAATTATGTATAAATAAGTCATCATGCAGAGATTATGTTAGCTTCGCTACTACTATGCAGAGATTATGACAATTTTGATAGCATGTTCGGTATTTTTAATACTGTTGGAGTAGGATGGTTTGAACTCTAATTTTAAATGTTTCGTGCCATCTCTCATTTTATAATTGATACTAATTATAAAGGCAAGTACTTCGCATTCTTTACTAACATAAAAATGTGTTATAAAAAATTCAACTGTTATTCAGTCATATTAAATGATAAAATTTTCACTTATTTGAAGTAAATCCAAATGTTTTGAAACATTATTACTTACAATGAATAAGCAAGTAGGAAATATGTCGTTTACAAACGTTTTCACAAATTTGATTGAGTATACTCAAGTATTTAACTTACTAAAACAGGAATCAGGAAAATCAATTTGGAAAAAAAGTAGAATTCGATAGATGTGGAAAATATAAAACAAGATCTTAATCAGAAATGCAAGAAGAGAGAAAAGAATGTTTATTTGATGTATGCGGCTCTTTTCAATTTTAATGTTTGAAGATAAGTGATATTTTATTTTCAATCAATGAGGCAAAACAAAATATGTTTTCAGTGTGAAATATGGCCTATGAAATGAGAAAAAGTTTGTGTTTATTTGAAAGACGTAAACCTGCGATTTGTGAAATTTTTCTCTTAAAATGGCTATGAAAACTTCTTTTCTTCTCTCTTAGTCTTCAAATGTGAAAGCGTTGTATTGTATACGGTAACAGATGATCGTTATTCTGACATCGTAAAAGGAAACGGCAAGAACTGTTATAGAGATAATGTGTTGCTTTCGTTTCATCGGTTTTTCCTACAACAGGAAAAAACAACTTTTATGGCAACTTAATGTTTCCTTTCGGATGTTTTCGTGGTGTCGTAAAACTTTATTTTGTTATGGCGGGATTACAGTGAATATCAATTTTTGTAAAAATGCTTCTTTGAACTGTAGGCTATTATATTATTTATATTCTATTATGCTTTGTAATGAGGACAGATACCAAGATACGCAAATGTAGTATTATATAAAGGAGGCGTTAATTTTTTTTATCAAATATCGCTGTACTTTTTTGATGAAATGATCGTGCATTTTATTTTGACAAAAACTTGACATAACCTAACTTTGAATTTTAAACAAGACACGTTCGTTGACTTTTGCTTTTTACTTTCAAACGAATTAAAAAGGAAAGTGAGTGAAACTTTACTTAATACAAAAAATAGAAATCTAAATTTTAGAAATCTTAGAAAACGTCTCATTTTTACAAATAATCCATCACAGTTATTTTATGAATAATTAACAAGTGCATGTCTTTATTTTCAATGGATGGTTATTTACATATATTTTTTATTATTTTAATTAACAAATTATTATGTTTATGCTGCTGATAATCACATTAAATAGGTCAAAATAACCCAGATTTCATTATTTATCTCTCTTAATTTCACTCGCTAACTTTTGGTGCTTTAGAATTGTAAATTCTAACAATCTAATGCAATATCTACTATTCTGCAAAATACATGAATGAGTTTTTATCATTAGAAACTTAACTCTGTAAATTTTCTTTATTTAAAGTAGCCTCAGTGTAGGTAAATTAAAAAATAGGTTAGTAAACACCTCTCACCAACATCAAGATCAAAGACAAAATATTACTTATCATAATTATATTTATTATTTTCTCCCTTTTGAAATTAGGAAGTCCGCTTATCCCCTTTTTTTGTAGATAAATCTGTTTTGTCACCGTCAAATGAATAATTAAATAAAATGACCCTTCTTATTGAAGAGCACGCATTAATAATTGCATCCGTATCATGTTAATAATCTACTAAGAAGAATTAAATGTTAGCCATACGCAAAGGAAATTAGGGGAAACCGGCTTAACTCGCTTTTGAAGCCGTCTTCTAGAGGCGTCATTCGTTAGGAAGGCTGGAAAGTGTTGAATCACTGCTGCCTTAGTTCCTTTAAAAGCAGAAAGTAATAGTGGGGTCAGAATAAGTTCTACGACACAGAAGCCAAACATCGCACCGCAAACACAAAAGTATCTATATTTGCAACCGATGTTCAGCTATTTCTTTCGTCAAGTGCTGATTGACCATCGTCTTGCTCCAATGCTCGCAAAAAAGAATAGTCATTGGAATTCACTTCAGTGACATTTATTTGTAAAAGAAGTCAAATAAATTTTATCGGTACAATAAGCAACCAAAAGCTGAAAGTCTCTTCTTCTACACAGTCCAGTCACATTAATGTGACCACCACGTACTTTCCATGTCAGAGTTAAATAACCAATCACAGAAGGCAGGTGGCAGCACAGTGCAGTTGAGCGTATATAAAGGGTGTGTGAGGGCTTCGGAAAACATTTCAATCGTTGGCGTAATGCAGAAACGAAGCGATTTACCCGACTTCCAAAAGGGCATGATCATTGGCTTTCGGGCCAAGGGTGGAAGCATTTCCGAAACGGCTGAGTTTGTGAACTGTTCGCGTGCCGCCGTGGTAAAAGTGTACCGTGCATGGCAAAATGGGACTGTCCAAAATCAGCGACGTGGCAAATGTGGTGCACCACGGGCCATAGATGACAGAGGCGAACGACGGTTGCGGAGATGCGTTCGGGCAGATAGACGGGCTACCGTTGAGCAACTGACCACCAAAATGAACCAAGGGGCTACCAAAAGTGTCTCCCAAAGTACTATTCAGCGAACATTGCTGCGTCTGGGCCTCCGAAGCAGACGCCTGGTTCGTGCACCTATGCTGACTGCTGTTCATCGACGGCGAAGGCTAGAATTTGCACGCCAGTACAGCAGCTGGACGTCCACTGAGTGGCGACAGGTTGCGTTTTCGGATGAATCGCGTTTTATGCTCCATCGGACAGATGGACGTTGGCGTATAAGGCGTGAAACCTCTGAAAGGAACCACCCTGCAACCATTGCCGGAACGGTCCAAGCTGGAGGCGGGAGCATTATGGTCTGGGGAATGTTTTCCTGGCATTCTCTAGGTTCACTGATCATTGTGGAAGGCACAATGGATCAATACAAGTACGCATCTGTCCTTGCGGACCATGTTCACCCCTACATGCGCATTGTTTTTCCTCAGGATGATGGCATCTTCCAGCAGGACAATGCGAGGTGCCATACAGCTGCCAGTGTACGTGCGTGGTTCGAAGAGCACCAGGATGAGTTTACCGTCCTCCCCTGGCCAGCAAACTCACCTGACTTAAACCCAATCGAGCATCTGTGGGACCATCTCGATCGAGTTGTTCGCGCCATGGATCCTCAACCGCGTAATCTAGCGCAGCTGGCCACGGCATTAGAGTCGGCATGGCTCAACATCCCAGAGAACACCTTCAGGGACCTATGTGACTCTCTTCCTGCACGTCTCGCAGCAGTCCGCTCTGCGAAAGGTGGTTATTCTGGCTTTTGACAGAGGGTCACATTAATGTGACTGGACTGTGTAATTGTCCTGACTTACTGGTGGTTCAATAGTTAAAAAAATTAAACGTTCGTAATTAGAGTTGGATTCAGGTTCCAGCAAAAAAGCCAGCTGCGTGTATGTTTCATACTTTTCCCCCTATGTAACGTGAACATGAGCCAACTTTCCTTCACGAAAGTATTCCAGTTTAGGCAGATATCCCGACAACTCTTTTGTCTGTATACATAAAATCCAACAAACCAATCCAGTTTAATGTCGTAAAATCGCATTTTAAATTTCCTTTATCGAAATAGACCGATTTCACTTGTAGTACCCTGGTTAGCATTAATTAAGGAAAAATCACAAAAATAACTCCCTCAAAAATAAACCAAACCGTGTAAAATTTTAATATGTTGGCAAGTAAGAGTAGCTGAGTAAACCTGCAAGATGCAAATTACTGGCGCTGCACTTGGAATACGTCATCTGCGAGGAGCATAAAAGTCCATGTTTGAGAGCAAGCCCACATATTTCACTGTGAGAATGACATCAGAAATCTGAGATAGCTAATTCGTAACAATGACCTCCAGACATCATTTGTCTTCAGAACTACGATAAAGAGCCATTGGGAGACTATAGGCAGGGCAAAGTCAAGCTGAAGTGGGCAGATGGATAAATGTGAGTTCTTCTGTGGTTCATAGACTTTGGAGGCAATTTCAAACCACAGATTCGGCATGTAGGAGTTTCAGTCAAGGACGGTCAACTGCTACGACGAGCGCCGATGACCGATATTTGACATTACGTGCACGCAAGAATAGAACCGCTACTCCGACTCTTCTTAGATCCTCCCTTGTTTCAGCCACCAGAACGTTGGTGTCAACGTCAACTGTGCGTATAAGGCTTCACGAAGGTGGTTTGTATGCGAGCGACCAGCCATTTGCGTGCCGCTCACGTCACACCATAGGAGGTACCGTTTGCAGTGGACACGACAACATGTCCACTGGATGCCTGATCAATGGAGGGCTGTTCTCTTTACGGATGAGTCCAGGTTGAGTCTAGAAAGCGAAAGTAGGCGTTATTTGATATGTAGAGAACCTGAAACCCGTTATCATCCGTGAAAGAGATGCATACGAAAGAGGCAGTGTCTGTGTTTTGGGTAGCATCTCTTTGGGTGGACGCACAGACCTCCATGTCTTTCCAAGGGAAACAGTGAATTCTCAGGTGTATAGAGATGACATCCTTGAAGCTTATGTGCGTCCATATGCCGGGGCAATAGATGATAACGTTCCTGATACAGAACGACAACGCAAGACCACATAGGGCTCGCATCGTAGATGATTATCTTCAACAGGAAACAATTATGCGCATGGAGTGGCCAGCTCGATCCCCGGACTTCAATCCTATTGAGCACGTTTGGGATAATTTAGGGAGACGTCTAGCTGCTCTCAATCCACCCCTTCAGATCCTTGACGAGC
Source organism: Stegodyphus mimosarum (assembly GCA_000611955.2). Taxonomy (NCBI): domain Eukaryota; kingdom Metazoa; phylum Arthropoda; class Arachnida; order Araneae; family Eresidae; genus Stegodyphus; species Stegodyphus mimosarum. The sequence continues at coordinate 689,457 of KK119743.1, read as the reverse complement.
TTACAACTGCTTTGCGAGAGCATTGGCTTTCGCTTCCTATGGAACTAATAGACCGCATAATTGAAAGCATCGCACATCGCTGCATGTGTTGTATTGCTTCTAGAGGCGATCATATTCCATATTGAAGGTCTTTTCCTACAGCAAACTGACACATTCGATTTGCTCATTTTGTACATGTGTTGTACATGTGCTAATTTCTATACTACCATAATTTGTCTGGTAATTTCTTTTTGTGTTATTTGATACCTTACTATGTATTGTATATTGTAAATAAGCGTCATAAAAATTCTACATGTAACTGTTTCAGTAATCCGGATTTTTCCTTAGTTTATGATGACCAGTGTAGTATTTCTTGTCATTCCATTACCAATTCATCGGTATATTAGTTTGCAAACATAGCTATAACATCGATAAATGTGGTCTGAGGTTGGATTAAAGTATGGATGTATTTATCCTCTCATCTGTTCCAACTAAAGGCGCATAAAATATAGGTAGAGAAAAGTAATTGTAAGTAATTTACGGCAGAGAAAGAGCGGTAGGAAAACTGCAAATGCATTCTCTAGAATGCTTTTAATTATAATTCAGGTGTTTCGTTTGATACTTGTGGTCGTTTAGCTTTTTCGGTTAATAAGAATAAGGTGACCACGCTTTATTTTAACCCTCTTATTCAGTGTTTGATTAATTGGCGAAAAGGAATTAAATTGAACTGCGGCATTTTCAGCAATAAATATTATTAGGAAAATTAAGAACCCAACATGAGTAGAAAAATAGACGAATTTAAGATTGGACTGACTGGACGAAAGGTTTCTCAATTTTCATATTACCTTTATCGTTAGAAACTCAATATTAGACCAAATCTGGAAGTTGACTTGCCTATGCTTTTAGAAAAGAGTTACGAAACTTTACTGTAAAGAAGGAAAAAAGTACTTTCAACTTTCTTTTAGTTAATTCTTATTTCACCTTCAACAGGTGTAAAATTTCATTATTCTAAGTAAAACTCCTTTATGTTTCAAAAGCAAACGTCATTAAAACACATCAGGAGATGACTATTTACCTTGGAGAAACATCTAGATCTCCTCTGAGTGTTTGCTTCTTCCATCAAAACTCCGCCTGAATAATTGAGAAGATTACCCAGACTCAGTAACTCCGTACATGTTTATAATAAAATAGGAAATTAAAGTGTGGAATAAAGATAATGGTATAAATATGTTAGCAGAGGCAAAAATAGTGGAACTGATAGTCTGTAAGCAGTTGTGAAGTCAGAAAAAATATTTTTAGCTTCGTTAATACTTTTTTAAGCATTTTTACCATGCATCCATTTTATTTAATCCTCTCATTCCCCAAAAATGCTCCATGCTAAATTTTTGATGAAATAATGCATGAAAATATTATTTGATTGAACTGATTGTTTTAGCCTGAAATTCCTACTTTCCTTGACGCATTTTTCCAGCTCGTGATCTTTTAAACATAGTATCTCCATTACTAAACAACAAACCAATTTAGTTCAAAATTCGTTCTCATAACTTAATTTAGTTATTTAATTTTGAAGCAGGATGAGAATCAAATCGATGACATCTTTTTTAATCCAAATTAATGTATTGCAGATTGATTTGTAAGTATGGTTTCACTGTAAGCGGGAACAATTTCTGTTAGTTTATTTGAAAGTCGGTGGGAATTCATAATAAGTTTTTTGCTTTGCAATGTAAATTTCTATGTTTGGTTAAACAGTTTAATTTTTTCAAACAATAACTCACTGAAGGTAAACGAAAGATAGGAAAACATATGTGATTTATGAAACCAGTTAGTTTACGAAAAAATAAAACAAATGTTCGATACTCCTAATAAATTAATCCTTTGAAATAATAATTTTGAATTTATTGTTTCTTTTACTTTTCATAATTCTAATTTTACAAACCTCCTAAGCAGTAATTCTGAGCATTCTAACGTTTCTGTTATTGGAAACAAGAGAAAAATTAATACAAAAACCAGTGCACTCCACCAAAACTAAAATTATAAGGGCAGCGTTTTTGAATATAACTCAGTCTTAATTTAGGTACTTGAAGAATTTCCATTCCTTTGAGTTACTTATAATATCGTTTTCAATGAGAGAAGATGCAAATTTTAATACAAACCATAAGAGAATTAAAATAGAAATTTCAATTAGTTTGATAAATCTTCTCATGTACACAAAAAAATTTAAAGAAAAGAGGCTCATTTCCTATTTTCATATTTTACTATCAGTAGAGATCTTGAGCTGCATTTAACGTCAACCATTTCTTTGTACCTAGATGTATGGCATTGGACGATAAGTTACTAAATAGTTGTAATATATCCCTTCAGAAGTACTGATAACAGACTTTGTAAATATCTGCGATAAAAATAATAAATATTAATAATTATAGCAATTTCTATAAAATTATGCAATTCGTTAATTATTTCATAACTTAAGACATGATCAATCTAGACTCACTAAAGAATGTTTGTGAAGTATCTTATAAAACATTTGAAATTTCTAAAGTGCTTAACTTTCTACATGACTGCGAGGCAAATTTACATAGCATTTCGACATGAAATTTACCCAAGGTGTTTAAAGATCATAAAATGTCTTAACCTTTAGACAACAGCGATGCAAATTTGTTTAGCATTTCCACATTCATACACAATCCAATTTGCTGTGCAATAACAATTAATTCAACTGCGTAATGTTTATGGGAAGGAGTTTTAAATGCATACTAAAGCATAATTCCTTACACGATTTAACTTCCTCTTCAGTGTGGGCTTTGCGTTCATATTAAATATAAGCACTCAGGCCTCACAGCTCCATAATTATCATATAAGTAAATCTCTTAATGGTCTATATACAATTATGCATGGACTGCATTATTGGATGATTCATTTTATAGCAAAGAACAATAAGGCTATCAGAATTTCAATGATCAATCATATACATAAGCTGTCATTTTTATTTAATAAGGGTGAATATTTACGCACCTCTGCAAATTTTATATTTATCTCCACGTTCCCTCAAAAATGCAAAACGCTGCTTTATCAACGTAAGGACATGAAGGATAGCTTTCGAACAATTATCCATATTGTAGCAAATCCGAAACTGATTTATGAAATTTAAACAATCATTTAGACGCAATTTTGTAACTCAAAGAATTTTCCAATAAAGTATATATTTGATTAAAAAGTGATTGTGAAGAAATGAAATAAACATTTTCCTCAAATTAAAAATTATATTACGAACTTTGTACAATAGTAAATTTATGAATAATTATTTCATTATTTCGATAATTGGTGTTACTTATCTTGTGTGTCTAGTGAACATCTAATGAGGTCAATATTTGTGAATTTTCCGTCTCTCCGAAAATAAAGCAATCATAAAATTTTGTGCTTCGTCTTATGCACCCTAAATGAAATTTAAAATTAAACCAAAACAAAACCAATTTTTTAATCAAACAATCTAAATATTTTTTTCGGAGTACAATAGAGATGAGCGATTAATCTTCTTTTTAATAATTAATTACTATCGCTATAGGTTTGACTGAAATATGTACTGATTTCAAATACTTCCTTTAGTAGTAAGGAGAATACCCTGTGTATATGTCCGACAGAATGGGAATCAACGAATGAATTCAAAATTTGACTGCAGCGGAAAAATATACCTCTTTAGGAGATTCAGAGTACACGTAATTCTATTTTTTCTCGAAAGGTACGTTTTTGAAGAATGCATATAAAAACCTTCGTGTAAAAAAAGGCATTGTATCCTTAGAAGAGACGAAGCTTGGTTCCGGATCTAAAAAGCGAGTATAGAAATTTTTAGATCTAAAATTCAGCTAGATATGTTATGCACATTGTCTTCTTCCTCTATTACTGAAATTATTTCTGTGATGTCTTGAGTAAAATCAGCACAGGTCTTTTCTGTGCTGATCCTTCACCAATTTTACAAACGAATTTAATTACTTGTTGTGCTCGTGTTCTGTTTAAAGCCGTTATGCAGTTCTTTGTGAGAGGCTGTCAACAACTTCAATTCACGTTGAAATTCCCAGCAAATTTTTCCTTTGTATCCTGTTTGAAGAAATGTTTACACAATTTCTAGGACAGTTTACTTTTGTTTTAACTAGATGTTCATTTAGGACTGGATCATTTTTAAAACACTGCGTTCTGTGAGATTAGGAAAACCTCATAGTCAAATCTCATAGTCACTCAGGGCTTCGTCGATTAACAATTCATCAATATCTTCAAACGATATATCGCCGAAACCTTCTCTATCAATTGTGTAATGATGCTAAAGAATTTGGTCGCATTAGGGATGATGAAAATTTTGTTGTTCACAGATTGTGGCTGAATCTAAAATTTGAATGTATGCTCCGAACAAATCACTTTCGTTTTCGTTTTTAGTAATAGGTGAATTATGTGGCATTATATAAGGGCTACCAAAAACTATCTCAGTTATTATTAACAAAAAAACTATGAGATATTTTTAAACTTATAAAGTATTGACGTGCAGCAAAATTAATCAATTTTTATGTACATAAATTCTAATAAAGATTTCTTCAATTTGAAATACAGCTATATATTACGTTTTTCCGAACGTATAAAAAATCGGTCCAAATTCTATAACACGCAGCTTGGATAAAAAAAAACTAATATATTTAGTCATGTGACTTATTACTCGTTGTATGAAGGCGCTGCCTTCTCCTACACTAGTTGTTATGCAATCTGATCCACTAGTTGTTATGGAATCTGCAAAGACGTTACGCAGGTTACAGGTTGCAGATTACGGAGGACAGAGACACCTGGTGTCTAACATAGGTAAACAGGCGTATGTCCCACGCTTTCCCCTATCTAGCGGCAACAACTCCCTGAAGCCCAAAGGGGCTGCGTCGGGAGTTTATTGAAACATGAAAAAGGCTGCACGTGGCCAGACAAGGGCGCTTGTGTTTTGTTTTACAGATTTAGAGAGGGACTTAACAGATATGGTAAGGAAACAAAATTGTTGCAAAATCAGAATATTAAAAAAAAACAAGAACTCAAACATGTAAAGAAATATAATTAAGGCATGTGTTGAGCTAACCTGCTAGGATAATGACCTTAACTGGCATGCGGTGCGCAGTACGCTTAACTCTGTGCTAGGAGTTCGTACGGCAGAGATTACACAGGCATTTGAACATAAGATTGCTCACGGTTGCGTAGTTCCCATAGGTAAACAGTTTGCATATGCGTATAGCCGCTAATAATTCGCTGTTTGGCAAATGGCGGCAATTAAAATAAACGAGGATGCACATTTACACACTCTGCAGTTTCGCAGTTTGCGCATTTGCACAGTTCGTGGTTTCGGTAAACACAGTTCGTAATTTTCACAGTACGCACAGTTCGCAGTTGTCAGTAGCACAGTTCACATAGTTACAGTTTACATAGTTTGTAGTAGTTGTAACAGCGGAGTGCAGACATTGCATCCTATGACAATTGAGTGCAGATTCATGGAACCTGAAATGTTTCCAGTCGATGCCCTTTGGTTGCTCATGTAGATCGTGTGGTGGGCTGTTACTGGGAAGCTGGCGAGGGTTTAGTATGGCTGGCACACATCTTGGCGCATGGAGGTTAATGTGTCGATGGCTTTGCAGATTTGTATTATTGTTGGCTTAGTGCTGATAACGTAGCGCTGGAAGGCCTCAGTTATTGTTGCGGGATGCTTAATATGAGGTTGTCTGTGAGCAGTGGAAGATGTAATGATTGGATGCTTCTTCTCAGCGGGAGATGCAGGTGTCCGTGTTGGAGATGTGGTGTCTAAAGTAATAGGAAAGGAAGGGACCGAGTCCAGTGATATATCCTGTGAGTTGTGGAGTTAGAATAAGACGAGCCGTTGACACTGTTGGAAAGAAGATATAGGTACGGCGACCTGTTTCACTTCTGTTCCATTCATGCTGCCACTCTCTGAGAACTGTTTGATGCAATATTGATTTTAGATTAGACGGCGGAGCTGGGATGTTCTCTGGATGGGCATCGGTTCCGTTGGCAGCTCCCTTTGCCAGGACGTCTGCAGCCTCGTTGCCCTCTGTGCCCTCGTGTCCCTCGACCCAGGTTAGTTGAATGCTGTTGTATCTGTTGTAGTAAAGTTGACTTGGTTACTGGTGATGTGTGGCCGTGATTCAGAATGACATGGAGAAATGATTGGCTGTGGGAGTAGATGCAAATGGGATGCTCTGTGATTCTTGCAGCTTGTTTTAGTGCTTTGTGGATGGCTAGTGCTTCGGCTTGGAAGACACTATTATGTTGGTGTATTTGTCCTTTCAAGCTGGAAATATGTTGGTTGTGGTGATATAGAGCATAAGCTCTGCTGACCCCGTCTTCTGTTTTGGATCTATCTGTGTAATATGTGTAGGCATTTGCGGGGATCATGAGAGGTTGGCTGGTGGAGACAGTGATGTGTGTGCCGATTCCTTTGTGAGTAGAATGTAGGTGAGGAGCTGTGCTGGGGCGTTCATACATTGCAAGGCTCTAGGGGGTATCGTGAAAATTGGCATCCTTGCGGAATTGCAGAATTTTTGAAAGCGTGCTCTCTTGCTCCGCTCGTAGGTGTAGAGGCGGAATCCCTGACAAGACATTAGCAGATTCTTGGCTATAGTGCGGTAGCCCTTGCATATCATAAGGGCGAATGGACGTTGTATGATTTGAAATTGCTTTTGTTTGTGCCCTTGCATGGGTGTGGAACAGATAGATGAAGCGTAAAAGGCGATGCGTTCAACTACTGTTTGATAAAAGATTTTGGTAATGTACGGGTTTTATCCCCAGTTGGTGGATTGAAACTGCCTTGATTTGAGAGCTATTGCATTTGTTTTGCTGCGTAGATGTTGAAGATGGGGAATCCAAGTTAAGCCACGATCCCAGATGACGCCGAGATATTTGAGGGCGTTATTGAATTTCAGATTACGGCCTTGGAGTCTGATGCAGGGCCGACGAGTGTAGTTGCCGGGCTTTGGTATAAGTAGAGCTGTAGACTTTTCTGCAGAGGTGGTGAGTTTGTTGGCTTGGCAGAGAGAACTGAATTGATAACAGATCTCTGTGCCTCTTTGTTCAATTTCATGTCTCGTTTTCCCTTGAACCAGAAATGCCAAGTCGTCGGCGTATGCGATCAGTTGGGTGTGTTGCGGCTACTTAGCTGCCAAGATAAAGGTAAGGTTCCACAGAACAGGCCCGGCGCACGAGCCTTAAGTGCAGCCTCTCTCTTGCGCCTTTACTGTGGTGCCGCTGTTATGTGGAATGGTGAGAAATCTGTCTTGGAGGTAGCAGCAAAAAGTAAGGTAAATATTCTGGGGACAACGTGCGGTCCTGAGAGCTTGTCTGATCGCTGGCCACTAAAGCGTGTCAAATGCGCTTTGGATGTTCAGAGAGATGAAGGCCGTGTGAAGATGTTGGATCCTGTTGTGATGGATGACTTGGCGAATTTCTTTGAGTGCATGAAAAGTTGATAGACTAGGACAGAATCCATATTGTTTATTGCTTATGATGTTCTGTTCTTGGAGGTGGTGATTGAGTCGTTGTCCAAGAAGTTTTGTAACCAATTTTTTGCCAAGCGCGGGGAGGAGGTAGATGGAGCGCAGAGAGCGAGGATTCGTAGTTCTCAAAACGATTTAAACGTTTTGGAGAAAAAGACCACGTGGCCAACTTTAAATGCTTTGGGAAACAGGTTTAAAATTTGTCATATTGATCAGAGCGATACGAAAATTCCCTTAAGTTTGACAGAACGTTTTAACTCAGATAACAAGAATTAAACTAAAAATTGGAAGATATTAAAAAGTAGTAGCATTACGCTACAGGGCTCAGATAATCCTGTTTCCTAAAACAGTGTCGAATATCTGGTGGTAGCAAAGTAATAATTGTTACTCTACGTTAACCAGCAATAAATGAAAAACCGAAGTTTACGTTACAAAAAGTACAGTGTTCACCCAAACTCTTTAACTTCCCTTCTAGAACTCAGTATCTAAACTTTTTCTCCTAAAGGCAGAATTTGCATTAATTCACGCGCGCTCCCAAATTTAAATGTTCTGGCATTGACAATTAGGGGAAATGAAGGCTTATAGGAAAGTAAGCATAAAATTAAATTTAACGCGTTAGTTAAAATAAATCTAAATCCGTAAAAATTAAATGGCTGAGACATATTTATTGCGCAATGGTTCGATGAGTATGTTTAACTTATATATATATTTTTTTAAAATAAACAACTTTAATATTGTAGCTAAAATAGTGTTCTGCAAAAGCTAGAATGCTGAAGAACTGTGTAGCGACTATTCGCTGAGTTCTTGTGCGTAAATAATAACTCCGGAGAAGGGTTAAATTACCCTTTTATTCCAACTAAATGTATTTACAGACGGCCCTTCTTGGGCGTACAATAAGCATGTGCTTGCTTTAACTCAAAATACAAAATATAAAACTAAACTAATGCTAGTTAAATTTAATCAACCGAAGCTGCACAAAATCAAACTCTCGTAATTGGACCTTATTAAAGGATCATGGCGTGTACTAGCAGACACGTATTAAGTACGGCCGTAGAATAGCAAGCTTAGACTAATAGTAACAACGTGGCCGAAAGATAGAACACGCTCTCCTACTGAAGTAACTCAGACTTGAGCTTAAATACTCGTTTCTACCTTATTTGCATAAAGCATAACGCTGAAAACACATTCTGCCAGGGAAACGTAGGTGGGAAATTAGAAAGTAAAGGAAAGGCTTGTTCCAGAATCAAAATAACTCTTAGGAAAATAAACCCCATAAACTGTCGGCGGATTGTCTTCCTTCTCGATAGATTTTAAGACCTCGCTTTGAAAAAAAGGATTTACTTAGGTTATTTTATAGAAAGTTTTAACAGTTTAATACTATTTGTATTTTAATTTTACAATGGAAGTTGAGAATTTGAAAGATAGTTTTGTTGCAGTAAGTAGGAATCTTGCTGCAAACGATTCAAAAACAACAACAAAAAAAAATAAATAAATAAATTACGTATATTTTCGTAAAATACGAGCAATGCATTCGAAAAAGGAGCGGAAACCTGTTCTACTTATAGATTTTATTATTTCCACAAATTTCAATTTTCCAATTCAGTTTTTTTTTATCTTTGATACATTATCAACTCGCAAGTCTCTAAATTGCAAAGTAGAAAAGATATAAATCAACAGGTTTTCTTGGTTATTTTAGCTGATTAATTTATTGAGGCAAAGCATGTGACGGTTTCTTCCTATAAGGAAGAATACCTTCAACGAGAAATTTATTCAAGGAACTTTCTCGAAGTTTACATACAAGTAAAACCACGTAAACACCTATGCAATTAGCTTATTCGCCGGGTCTATGGTCAACTGGAGTTCATTCACTATAACCTAAAATTAAACTAAGGTTTTCAAGTGATTTCTTTCAGAATGTATGATTTTTTAACTGAAGACTTACACATTTTGTTCAACTTCTAAAACTATATAATCTTTTGCTTAAATTAATTTAAAGATTAAAATTTCAAAATTTTGGTTCAATCTTTTTATTTCTTTAACAATTTTGCGTATAATATCAATTTTTTATTACGTTTACTTCGAAGTCATGTGTATTATTGACGTTTTAATTACATACATTGAAATAAAATGACACATAGGACTTCATAACATGTGGTTATTAAAAACTCTTCCTTCTTCTAAACTTCACTCTACTTTTATAAACTAAAACAGATAATTTTGAATTCGCTTGCTTCATATCTGCATCTGATATTCATTTGCTGTTTCAGTTTTTTTGCAGACTAGAGTATTTTGGGAAACAGCTGCAAGGCTGTTTCTGGGTTTTTATTAGATAATCAATCAGCCCGCCGAGACATTTCCCATTTTCTTGAATTTTCTGCTGCACTTCTGCTTATAAAATTTCTGTAATGTTGTTCTCAAACGCATGATTTATTTTTGTGCAGATGTATGATATGTCAATTGAATTACAGCAATAAATTTTTAACCTTATTTTTCTGCCCTTTGTAGATCGAAACCCATTCGTGCTTCATTTTTGTTTTATTTATGTTTACAGCAAAGAAGAAGCGTATCTGAAAATTTCTTTCACAGGGAAATATTTTGAAAATATGGATACATTTTTTCATATTTATAACTGATATATATGCATAGTTATTTAAATACTGTTATAGATTTAAAATTAGTTTTATATAAACATTCAGGAAATGCGCGTTCTTCTTGTATTTTGTACAGTTACAATTTGAAGAAGTCTAAAAGTGAGTCTACAGATTTTTTGAAAATATTTATATGTAATTCATGTATAGGTGGATCAGGCTTAAACAGTAGCGGAATTGGCAAACACAGACAGACTGAAAGTTTATTCTTATGAACCTGTGGATTAGACATCTTGACTTACAGAGATTCAGACTTGTGGAAATTCACGACCAAGAAAAATATTCGAATTTTTTTATCGGTTTTCTCCATCCACATAGTTGTACTGTAGAGTTATTAGGAGTTTTGAAGTAGCAAACACGAAATATGAGCAATGCCTTCACCCGGACTCGAACCTGGACCTCTCGAATACGCGCCGAGTGTGCTACAGTTACACCACAAAGGCATGCAGAAAGAAGGGAGAAACTACCTTATATATGCCCTCTTTTGAAGGGTGACTGGAAATTAGGTGACCCAATCACCAAATTCTGGTGGTGAAGAATCATCATCCACCACTTTTTTCCAGTTCGGCGTCACTGTAGAGACATAGCTCATTTTTCATGTCTCCGTCTTCAAAATAACCTAATACCTTTAGAGTATAAGCCTAGTTATAAAATGTGTTGTTCAGTTGCAAATAGCACTTAACTTAGCTAAATGTTTGGCCAAAGGTGGAGATTTTTAGATTAGAATTTTCTGGTTTTATCATTTCTCAACTTTTTTTCGTTCAGTGTTCGAAGAATAGTTGTGGCGAAAGGCTAATTTCGCAATAGGCTAATTTCAATTCGAAGTTAAAATCTATCTATGAAGAAATCTATATCTATCATTGATTCGGAGAAACGCTAATTTAAATATTTATTTACACTATATACAGTTAAACCGTTAATAAATCATCTTATGGAATTTTACAAAACAAAGGATAAATAAGGCTTACTATGCCTTTCCCGTCTAGCATCTAACATCTAATTAATTTTTTCTACTTTAGGTGGGGGCGCTGCTATCGCTGCATGACATCATATTGACTTAGGATGCACCAGGAGAGGATGCTTACTACATTCTTAAAAATTAATTAGATTGACAAACGGATAAGGAGAGCAAACGATAATTTTCAAATAGTAGTGAAAGAGAAACTTAAAATAAATTTCTATCTTTTTTCTTTCGTGTTTAGAGTCGTAAATAAAGTTGTAAACGTTTTTTTGTGAAGAAGTTTTAAGGAAAATCCATTATTAGCATTAAAAATTAAAACTTAATAGTTTATTAGCCCAGTAAAATAATTTACTCTCCATGTCCCATATTTTTCACCGTTGATTACGTAGTTTTTAGCCTTAGGACCGAAGGAAAGTATTAGAATTTCCCAAACTTCAAACCTGTGGGACTTAGAGTAAAGCGTCGAAACGTGTAAAGATTTGGATGGCTTCTAAATACTCTCATTTGATCAATGGCACTGCAATTTGCTTGCTTCTTCTGTATGTTAAATGTCTTATCGTATAAAATGACATATCAGTTGATAAAAAAGTTAATTTTTCATTCCTTTTTCCTTCTTTATCCAGTTAGCTTGCTGTCGGTTGTTGCTCTGTAACTCCAATAGTTAAATTCTTTAAAAATGCGAAATATTTGCTTGAAATCATTGAGCAGCGTGTGTACTCTGTTCATTGTTTATATTACTTCAATATGTGAATTATGCTATAATAAAAATTATCGTCTAAAAGTCCACAGTTGTGTATTTATTCGAAGGAAAAAAAAAGCATTGATTACTTAGCTTCATCTTCTACGTTAATGTTTCAGTTATTTCATGTACACAATTCAAAATTTTAAGTTCAAAACTGGTTTGTAGCGAAATCGTTTGGTTTTGCACAAGTTAAACAGTACAAGTTAAACAAATGTATACGCTTTTAAAATTTAGATTGCATTCAAATGGCCTTGAAAGCATACTTCAGTTATAAAATACGTACATGTTGTTTTTAGAAAACTTTTTAACATTTGTTAAGACACATTTTAGCATCATGTAATGCCAGAAGGATAAGTTCTGGATGCTATTTCTTTCTGAGCTGAGGCAGGAAAAAGGTGTCCGTAATGGCATTTCAATTTGCACATAGTTTGAATACTGATAAATGTTTTGGGAAACCGGTTTTTGCGCTAAGAGATGGTTTACATTATGGCTTATCGTCCTATTGTATAAAGGTGGTATCGGAAGTTCTAGAGCAGAATTTCAGCCTGTAAGATCAGAACACTCCGTCAATCGCACAAAATATTACTCCTTTGAGGGATGAAGGAAATGCAGTCTGTCACCAAATAAAGGAGTATTTGTATACTCCTCCATCGGCAATCCATGTAATTCTCTATGTCCACCTTCAGATACTCCCCTTGAGGAATCCCATGCCTTAATAGAAACTGTAGATGGCATAATATATTTAATGATGACCTCCGATGGTTAGAAATATTCACAGTGAAATATTTCGCTATATTAAAATCATCGTAATAGGTGACGAAATCTGTGATTACTATTATGATGTGCCCACTAAGCCGAAACTCAAGTCTGGGTATTGATAGTTAAAAATAGGCTCCTGCATGCGAGTAAACCAAGTTTGTAGTAGAAGTGAATGGTAATCGTCTTTTTTAATAACTCCAAGGAGTTCTGGAACATTCATTGTTGTAAACATAACTATCAGTCACAGGGATCTGATACACCAAGGAGTGCTTCCTCAGAGTTATTCAGTTTCGCAAAAGCATCCATCCGCGCTCAAGGGCTAACATGCTATTTCTCCACCGTTAAAAAGCTCTTACACAAAGCTCCAAACTTTGAAGCTATTATTTGGCAAATACTCGGGTATTGGTTGTGATCTTCGTTCCATGATATATAACATTCTTCTATGACATAAACAACAGCCTAAAACGAAGGGCGTTCGTGGTACAACAAGAAACTTCTAAGGGCGCAGAAGGATTAGTACACCCAAATGCATAAGGAAACGTAGAAGAATTGCATCGATGTCTCTTCGATTTTCTTAATGAATATAAGAGAGATTTCGAGAGATGCAAAATATATGATGTAGATTATTTTGAAACCTTCGAAAATTAAGTCTATATTTGAAACTTTTGCTTATGTGCTATCGACTTTTGTTATTTCAGTTTGCTTTTTCCCTTAAAATTGATTAGTTATCGTTCGCAGCAATTTTTAATACACTTCAATTTCATATGTAGAAACATATATACACTGCTAGCCACCGTAAATGCAACACCCTAAAGGAAGCATGCAAATAACATGAAATTTACAACATGCATTAGCGGAGGTGAGATATGCAAATGATTAGAATTTCAGCGCAGACGTACATCACGCGCTCTCGAGGCGCCACTTCAAAGCGCTATTTAAGGCTTGGAATTTTCGACGATGTCAAGTTCGGCAATTGTGTTTTCTTGTGGTTTTTTCTCAAAAAAAACGATCAGTTATGCCGTGCCTCGTAGTAAACAGAGATGATCATCGTTTGATCAAGTATCTGAGTTGGACAGAGGAATTATAGTGGCCTACAGAGAGTGTGGATTAACTTTCAGGGAAATCGGCAGTCCTGTTGGACGAAACCAAACAACTGTAATGCGGATATGTGACCGTTGGATGCAGGAAGGTACGACGGACCGACGTGTTCGATCGCATCCACCTCAGTGCACCACTTCACGTGATGACAGGAACATTGTGCGCATGGCAGTGACGGATCGCTCAGTCACATCACGAACCATAGCACAGCACATTCAGTCTGTAATGCATCATCCAGTGTCTGCGCGTACCATTCGACGCCGTTTACAGCAGAGTGGTCTGTCCGCAAGACGTCCATTGCTTCGTCTACCCTTGACGCAGAACCACAGACGACTCCGCCGCCAATGGTGCGATGAAAGAAGGATGTAGACGGCAGAATGGAATGAAATTGTCTTTACTGACGAGTCACGCTTCTGCCTGCAACACCACGATGATCAAATTCGAGTCTGGAGACACCGTGGAGAGAGGATGCTGAACAGCTGCGTTATACACCGCCACACTGTTCCTGCACCGTGTATTATGGTATGGGGCGGTATTGGATATCACTCTCGCACTCCTCTAGTACGCATTGCCGGTACTTTAAACAGCCAGCGCTAGATCTCCGAGGTGGTAGGTAGGTCTACATCTCCGAAAACATGTGGTCTATTTTTGCTGAACGATTGACCCAGATTACATCCCAAGCTGCCACACCAGATCAACTTTGGACACGTGTGCCAAAGTCTCTTTGAATCAATGCCGAGGCGTGTGGCAGCGGTGATCTCCAACAATGGCGGCTTCTCTGGCTACTGGTTCTGGGTGGCCAGCAGTGTGTATACTTATGTATATATATATACATACAGATAGATAGATATTGGTATATAAAATTCTGTAGAAGATTTTCTATTGCATTAAGTTAATGTTCTCTGATATTAATTAAAATGTCATTTTGTTAACTTATTATAAAACATTTAATGACATCAGTGTTTCAACGCAAATTGTAATTCTTTTAACTCTCTTAATGAGTTTTCGAAAGCAGTTTGTCTTTCCCCTTTAATTCCTTGAGAATAACTTCAATATTTGTGTGCAAAAAATTCTGCAAGAAAGTATTTAAGTATTTTGCCTCAAAATATATTTATAAAACTTCACTTTGTGTAAATCCGAGTTGTAATCTTTATATTAAAAATTTCATGCAGGGCTGCAGTTTTTTTTATTCATCTATGAAAGCAGAGGCCATAAATTTATTATTCTCAGTTTTAATGTAGATTTTATACAGGATCTCCATTTGTAATTTAAAACTTAAGCTAACAATAAATCATTGTCCTGATACTGGGAATCTCATGGATCAAAGCTCACGTTGGAACCACGGGGAATGAGGAAGCTGATGCAGCTGCAAAATCAGCCATAACATGCAATAATACTCCATTAATACAGCATCCTTGGCCAAAATCCTATCTTAAATTTCATCTTAGAAAAATTAAAACAAATATCTGGGAAAATGAATGGCAAAATAACAACACAGGTAGAAAACTGTATGAAATCGCTCCTCATGTTAATGATCAATGCACAATGGTCAATCACCACATAAATTGCTTTCTCACAGGACATGGGCCATTCCCCACATACTTTCAACAAAGAAACATCTCTACTTCTGATCAATGTGTGTGTGGGGATAGAGGAGACCCTAATCATTATGTAAATGCCTGTCCCTTAACTAGAGCATTTCATATTAAATTACCTACCTCGAATGTCAATGCTTTTCTCAATTTTGCAATCAAAAATAAGCATTTCAGAAAGAAAATAGAAAATACCATGGTATACCTTTCATTCAGAGGAGAAACGATTTGTGCTATTTAAAGAATTACAACTCAGTTATCCAGTAACTCCAATTATTATAATTTCATACATTAACTATAAATACTTATCTCAAGAATTACAAATAAATTTTTCTATTACAAAGCATTTATTTCTGTACTATTATGTTATAACTGTATAATTCTGTAAAAATTCTGTACCATTCTGTACCATGATATCTGTACCATTCTGTAATTCGATTAATAAGGATTTACTACTACTAAGTAATTATAAGTTATTTCTGTACAATTCTGTATAGATTCTGCACCATTATTTCTGTACTATGTAATTACAATTGCTAAGCATTTATTTCTGTAACCTATTCGAAATTTTTAAATAAATATTGAAGTGTAATAGGGCGATACCCATTTACTTATAGGAAACATTGGGTGCCCTATTACATTTCAACCTGTAACCTGTACCTGTCCTGATACTGGGTTATTTATTCTCAGTAGCCTCATTCAATAAGTATATTATTCACATGTCACCTGCAAGTTCCTTCTTTCTTTAGTGGAACCGAATAGTTATCAATGTAATGTTTTTGTCAGCGATCAACGAACGCATCTTTCTTATTTGTTTGAGAGTTCAATCTAAATGTCGTTGAGGAGAAAAAAACGAAATATTGGAAAAAGCAACGTACCATTCAATTCATTTCGGAAATTTAATGGGAAAGTGTATAGCATGAAAGCCGTTACAGAATTCACTTTTTCACCATCACTACAAAAATACTACTTTTCCTTTCTTAAAAAGTATTTGTAAAGCCAGAAAAATGTCAGTTCGGTTTCGTAATAAAGAAATAGTCCAGTTTCTGGTTTCATCACTTAAAAACTGTTAGATATATATAATAAAAACAAATTTATAAGTGCTGATGTAGGAACACTTATATGTAGAAACGTAAAACTCTTGGTGGCGTAGAATCTATGTCCTTAGCGAAGATTAAATATTCATTTTTATTTCAGTTGACATTTGTGGCCACATTCTACATCGTACTCTAATTGTGCCTATTTCCAGAGTATTTGCATTCGTGAAAATTTTGCGATATGAAGAGAGCACAGCGAAATAGCATCTTTATAGGAAGAGAGACAGAAGATAAAATGCATAATTATCCAATATGGAAGCTTACAGAGAAGGTTTTGGTTTAGGTTAGAAAGGTTTCAATTCTCAAAATTTTGAATCTAGGTTACGAATTAGCTACGTATCAGCGTTACGCAAACTGTGTGACATAGATTAATCTACAAATGGCGCAGTCTAGGAAAGTTATTATTATTTGTAGAATAGAGAGAGGAAATATGCAAACTAAAAATAAGGAATTAGGAGGCTATTACTAAATTAAATTATAAAGCTTATTTATGTATATTTTATCTCGCACACGTACACACACACATATATATGTAACAGCTTACATTAATGCACTGAGGTAATTCACTTTTCTCATTGAAAATATAATTTTGTGTAAAGCAAAATGTCCCGTTCTAACGCATAAGCTTTTATTGACAGACGTGTATCATTTCGCTAAAGAATTATGATTTTCACTAATAAAAATGACGAGATTTGTGGTTTTTTGCATTCGAATTAGGAAATTATTTTCCTAAAACTTTAACAAGTAAATTTCCTTTTTAATTTTTTTTAAATTGCAAAATATTAACTAGAAGATAATTTCAGTATTAAAATATATATTGAAAAATAATTTATGTTCATAAGCGTTTTGCAATTTAAAATGTATTTTATATATTTTACGATTAAAATACAATTTTATTTAAGATTTGAGTGAGATTTAAGTATAAGTTTTAGATTATTTTAGACTGAAATTAAGCATAATTTATAATGTTATTATTAGGAAAAATATTAAATTTTATAATTTTTATGGGACAACATTTTTAAGTATAACATACCATAGAAGATAATTCTTCGCTTAGATTGCTCTTACAAGAAGCATTTTTTAAGAATTACTTTAGCTAATCAATCGCAGTTAGTAGACTTAGATAGTCAGTTGAAGATGTTGATAATAAATAAGCAGAGTTAATATTCAGTTGGATTTTTAGAACAAAATTAAGTATTTTCCCTCAATTACTTTTCTAGCTGAGACGCCAAAAATTCGTCATCTTTAATGTATTCTCAATTGAAAAATAATCTCAAGTAGTTGTCCGAATAACAGGGGTCTTAGTCAGTATTATTAGACATTATTAGACAGTATTATTAGACATAAAGCTGGACATTCGTTACAACCATATGTAGCACAGATGTTGAATAATGAGCATATATATAGTATATATATATTCAAAATATAAAAAAATGCTAATGCTTTGTTCTACCGGCTTCCCTTTTTGAGGGTGGGGGAGAGGTGTAAAATATTAATAAAATACGATGGGTTTGCTCTACATGGACAGGCAACCTCTAATTAACCTTCCGCTATTTCAGGATCTTTCCCCTATACCAGTACTTTCGAGAACATTCTGGCATGTTATATAACCGTTGGTATAAATATCGATTACGCGCCACATTTTTTGGTCAGACTGCTTTCCTCTATCGCTGCTAGGAGAATCAGCTGCTATTCTTCCCACTTTTCTTCCCTTTGTTAGAATAAATTATGACGCAAAAATCTTAATTTTAATAATATTTAATTTAAATCACTATTGGATATGTAATTTGGAGAATTTTTTCTAAAAGAAAAATTATCTGCCGTTTCAATTGAGTAAAGATATGGAGCTATAAAGTTAAATTCTTCTGTGTCGTCATTTTGTTGCATTCCAGTCAGCCAAATAACTCCCGGACCTCTGATGTGACCTGATTGCCAAGCTTCGTCATTCCTGTGCCTATCTGCAAAATCATCATCATATATATATATATATTTTCAATAACAATGACTACCTTTTTAGTTCTTTAAATTTTACTTTTTTGAATTTTTCCTGGGAATTCCCCGCTGCATGCGAGAATAATAACAATAGTATCAAAGTAGAATTTTTCCGGTTTAAAATAATATTTTTATACAGCTTATTAAAATATTTTCACTGCAATATAAATGTAAATTACTTATATTTAAAATACTGACTCAACTACATTCCAATAATCCATCGCTAAAATATTTTTACTACAATATAAATCTAAATTACTTAAAATACTGACTCAACTACATTCCAATAATCCATCGCTAAAATATTTTTACTACAATATAAATCTAAATTACTTAAAATACTGACTCAACTACATTCCAATAATCCATCGCTAAAATATTTTTACTACAATATAAATCTAAATTACTTAAAATACTGACTCAACTACATTCCAATAATCCATCGCTACAATATTTTTACTACAATATAAATCTAAATTACT
>KK119743.1:642798-670420 GCA_000611955.2 Stegodyphus mimosarum | reverse complement strand
AAATTACTTATATTTAAAATAAAAATAATATTTTTATACAGTAATCCATCGCTAAAATATTTTTACTACAATATAAATCTAAATTACTTAAAATACTGACTCAACTACATTCCAATAATCCATCGCTAAAATATTTTTACTACAATATAAATCTAAATTACTTAAAATACTGACTCAACTACATTCCAATAATCCATCGCTACAATATTTTTACTACAATATAAATCTAAATTACTCAAAATACTGACTCAACTACATTCCAATAACTCATCGCATTAATTAAAATTATGTTCCTTGTCGATGATATATAAAGAAGTTTCTAATAAAGAAACTATGATATATATATACATAAAATAAGACATGATATATGCAGGATTCTGCTATTGTTCTCAACCGTTTCCTAAGAGAATCTTCAAGAAGTTCCTTATACATTGTTTTCAGTAGACTTAACTACACATTTCATGCAAAATTCTTTTTTGTTTTTGTTATTAAGGCTGTTATCATTTGCGTCCACTCTTTAACCAAAATCCAGTTTACATCATCTAATCCTTACCATGTTCGCTGTATTTATAATTTGGCGAACAGTAGATTATTCTTGTTCAAAATCCTCGTTTTTTCTTGTCGAATGTTCTTCTATACTCCTCTAACACATTTTTTGCCATAGTTCGCTATTGATACTATCTATCACGTCATATTCTTCCGAAAATGCTTAAAAAATTATTTATTTTCGACCTCCATTTTATCTCTAGCGTGGTTCGAATCGTGCGAACTAGCGAATAAAAGCTATGGCCATTTTAATAGTTCAAAATCTCCTGCCGTTGAATTTATAATGTGTTCCGTACCTGATAGGTACCACTTTATGTTGAATACTTTTTTGTAGCCTAGCCAAGTTAACCAATTCAAAATATGCTGAAAATAAATTATTTTCCAAAATTTGTTCAATATAATTTGTAATTCATTTTTCCTTGCTACAAGAAGAGAAATCCTCATAGATTATCTACAACTAACTAGTTAATCGTTTAGGCCAACTGGAAGAAAATTCACATTAATGAGTGGATCGTATAGTTGTATTCTGAGTAAAAGCGCTTGTTTTACACCCGGGAAGGGCCGTTGGAGAATGGCTTGCAATGGTTATCAGGTTCCCTGCCAATTAAAAAAGAATTCATTCCAAGTCTATGACACGATAATCAATGAAATACCAAATATAGCCTCCAATATAACTAACATATCTTTACTAAAATAAAGGAAACACCAAATAAAAGAAAGAATTCACTTAATCTCTAAAGGATTTATCATTTATTTCGTTACTTTTAAATTCTGACATATCAATTACAAAAAAATAAGCAAATCAATCTAATCACATTCATTTTTATCTTTATCTCCCGGGAGGAAAAAGAAAAGAAAAAAAATATAACCTTTTGTTCTTAATCAAATAATTAAACCCCTATCATTTTCCTTTATCAATATCAAAATTTTACATACATTACACTCAAAATATTGGCCAAAAGTTACAAAAATGTAAAATCTTGGCGAGAAGATTGATGAGGTGAACGGAAGAAACGGATTCTCAGAGTCCTTGACAGTCTAACCATAACGGGAACAATTTCTCAAAAGGGATATAGAAAGGGAGAGCAGTAAAGAAAAAAAAAACTTATCTTAATTTGCAGCATCACCCTGGGGCTTGGTCTCAGCAGGATACGGGTCCCTGGCACAGTTCTTCCTTCGGCCATCCGCTAGAATTCTCAGTAGAACACAACCAGGGTTCACTGCTCATCGGACTACCTTCCGAACACTCCTCGAACTGGCAGCAGGTGGGCAGGTTTGGTAGTTCAAGAGGACGATCCTTTTATTCTGAAGAGCAGACATTCGGTGGACCCACGGACCAGACAAGCGCCGCAATCAAATCAGGGGCTACCGCGACGTACGAAACCCAGCAAAGAAAATTCTAAAACTTCCAGCCATAACTCCAAGCTTTTGAGCTCCTTTCAACTCGCTCAAAAATATACACGACTTCAAGATCCAGTAGTCCGGTGACGAGCGTCTCTAAAATTCTCCCTTCCACTTTGGGGTTTCAGTCAAAAGTCACGAACAATCAAAATGCTGGCTCCCGTTAACAAGGGACTAAAATCTGAAAATTCTTACTCCTCCTTCGGAGTTCCAGTAAAAAGTGACGAACAACTCAAACATCTTCCCTTCAACAAACATACAAGCTATGTCGGAGCTCCCGTTAACTAGTAGTCTAGCATCTCAAAATTCTTACTCCTCCTTCGGAGTTCCAGTAAAAAGTGACGAACATTCGAAATTCTTCCCTCAGCTCTCCCAAAAATACGGGCTGCCAGAAAACCAGAATTTCGCTCACTTTCAGGAACCAAAATTCCAATTTTTCACCCAAACTGACGAAACAGTCAACTGCGCATGCGCGACTAGCCAAGATTCCGGTCAGACACGGTCTCTTTTATTCGCCAATGTCCATTGTCCTAGCAAAAAAAAGGTGAAACAGCAACCCTTTAAATCTTCTCACGTACACCCTTTTCCCACGGCAGCGAAAACAAAGAAGATCCGTCTAGAACGTTCCAAGTTCACTCATCCTTACCCGAACAACAATGACACTGCAAAACTTCGTTCCTCACCAATCTTTCCACTCACGAAGAAACGCCATTATTAAATACAAGGATATAATATTGAAGCATTATATATATTTTTTTTCAAACAAAAATATAAATATTACCAAACTAAAATATTAATACCTTAATTAGTAATTTAAATAATTAAATAAGATTCTGATTTTTCTAAATGAAGGAAATAATTAACCTGAACTTTTTTTTTTCTGAATTTGCAGACAATTCCTACATAACAAATGCAAGTAATAATAATTTTCATAATTACATAAATAAAGCTCCAATATATAAAAATTTATCTGCATTATAAGGTTAGATATAGCTGCGAAATATAAATCATCAGACATTTTAATTCCCTCCCGTTCTTGGAGAGAAAGTGTACCACATTATAGCGTTCGGTGTTAATCAACACTGTGCTGTATTGAGTCTTAATATGTTGTTACGATAACAGTAACTTAATGCAACACACAAGAAGAACAGAGAGAGCTTTCGAAAGATTAAGATTATAGCGCATAGCTTTTTATTTAGTATTTTATTATTTTAAATTTATTAACGTAACAACTTTCATTAGCAGTAAATAATATAAGCAAACATAAATAACCCACTTTTATGCAAAGTGCAAGAATGCAATTGCTGAAAACGAAATTCGAAACGAGCGCTGCATTTCCTCATCTATATTCTTTTACCACTAGTTGATTTAGATTCTGACGTTATGATGGCAAGGGAAATGTCGCGTAATGACTTTTCCAATAGTTTTTTCTCTTTCAGAGCTGAAACCATAGACACAGCACTGATACATTAAAGCTTGCTATTAATCATTTACACACACTTTCGTTTTTATTATGCATTTACGTCAAGTCAGACGCAACAAGCTGCAGAATGATATTTCTTGAAGTTAATGTTTGGAAGTAGTGCTCGGAATAAAGCTCGTTTATTCTTCCCAAAGAAGTATTGAGCACTTTTGGAGGTGAAAGGACATTTCCGGGTGATACAGAGAAAACATCAACAGGAAATAAGGTAGAAAGTTGCGGAATTGCTTGAGGGAGTTCCATGACACCGTATCTTTCAATGCGTCGAAGAAGTGCTGAAACGACCCAGGACAGTGTTTCTTGTAGGCTGTGAATGGAGGTTCACAATAGCAAATATACAGTCAAATATATATCAATATAATGTTAAGGATAGACCAAATTAAAAAACGTTCTGTGATTCACATTTATACATATTTTGCTAATAGGAGTATTCAATACCTAGTTTGATTCATATTTCTTTCTTTCATCTCTTTTATGCAGTACATTCAAAATACTTCTCGGTGTTACTATGTAATTGTAACATGAAATGCGATTAATTTCGAGTAATTACATTATGTACGTCCATATTTAATTATTTTGTTGTGTCGATTGTCTCAGATAACTTTGATATACATCATCTAATCCTTGAAGTTAGTGAAGCCATTTCAAAATTAGGGCATTATCGGCGTACAGCATAAAATATGGATTGGACATGCAGTATAAAATTGGATTCCAACAAATGGGAATGTAATAAAATCTATGAACTCATATTCTCTGATCACGAATATTGAAATTGTAATTGGAAATTGTATAGAGCCATTAGGTTATTTCGGAAGCAAGAGAGATTGAAAAATCAGCAACCCCTTCTCCGGGACTCGAAACACGGGCCTCTGGAATACGCGTCCAGCGTGCTGACCACTATACCACGAAGGCATGCGAAGAAGGCGGGAGAAATACCTTATAACTGTATTTATTATTTGCTAATATATTACCAAAATACGAGTTTTAATTACCAGTACCGACAAAGTTTATTTTATCATCCTATTTATTATGTTTAAAAGCTTAATATTTCCAGGTTATGTTATATATGGTTAGGTTAGGTTAGGTTAGGTTATTCAACTATGGCAAAGCACACGAGGGCTATCTGCCTAAAGGAAGGGATGCCTTCGTGGAGGACTTTCTAAGAGAAACTGGCTCGTATACACGTTACACATGGGGAAAACCACGAAAACGCCCATGCAGCCAGCCCGTTCGCGGGATTCGAACCTCGGACGGAACTACCAGTGTTCAGTGTCTTTACCGCTCGGCCGCTGGTGAGCTATGTTATATATGAAACTTTCCCATAAAAAAAAAGATTTTAAAAAGCATTTTTCAGGATCGGGTTAAACTAATTATAAAAATTAAATAAACTGTACATTACATTAATTAATGATATTATTAAAAATATAACTACGCGTTACAAAGTAAATTAGAAACACAATTCTGAAAGTTTTCAGATTTTATACTACGCCCAAAGGTGCATAGTATAAAATCATTTTCTCATTTACACGCACATACACATTTAGACAGCCGTTTCGAGAGCATTTGGGCTAACGCCCCTTAGGTCTAAAAGTATTAAAAAACAGCATAGCTTTAGAATTTCCTGTAGACAGTCTCGCCCGCTGGAAATAAAAATGTGTTATGTATTACTTATTTCAGTTGTGATTTAAATTGTTTTAAAGGTAATGATTTAACTTATTTGCTTCAGACTTAAAGTTTAATTTGTTTTAATTTTTGTAGTTGAACTTAAGTTTCTTTGGTTTGTTTAAAAGTAATTGTAGTCATTTAATTTGTTCTGTTTACAGTTTTGGTTAACGCTGATTTTAAGTTGCTTGTGTAATTAATTTTTCTTCTTTACTTTTGGTTGGTTAACTATTTAAATTCTGTTTAGTTAATTATTTTTCTTAACTTTGGTTGTTAATGTTGATCTCTTGATAAGTTGATCCTTAAGGTCAATCTTTTTAAAGTTTTGTTTACACAAGTTGGTGTTTAAAGTTTAATTTAAGTTTTTCTGTTATGCCCCCTTTTCTGCTAAATTTGGGATCCATATTTTCTGACTCTGGTGGTCGTTTTGGTGTTGTGGAGAATATATAAAAATTTTCATACTTGATTATTGTATTTTAACTGAAGTAATTTTTATTTCTTACTATGGTGGTCGTGTTTGGTGTCGGAATAAACCCAAGAAAATTATCTGTGAAATTATTATATTTTTATTTAAGTACTTATCAGTATTGAAGTTAATTTGTTGTAAATTATAATTAACTCTTATCCCTTCAAAATTTCGATTTCAGTCCGTTGCCCTTCCAAAGAGATTTATAGCTTTGTTTTCGATTTCTTCGCCCGCTAGACGGTCATCTGTGAAACCTCTGTCAACATTCGTAAAAATTGCACCCTGCGGAGAGGCTAGTTTCTACATTACTAACTCTGCCGCAGGGTCAGCTTGGCGCGATGTTTTGCTTACTCGCAGGCTTTTCCTATGTTGGATTGGGACCCCTCGACGAGGCTAGCAGCGATGATCGCCAAATGAGGAAGCTCTTTCCACTTTGGACTGCACCTACCTGCGTGGTTTTTCCCTGGGGTTGCCGGGCTGTTGGCGGTTTTACTACCATCAAAAATCGCCAATCAAGCGGTCTTGGGGTTTCGAGTAAAAAGGCTTGGGAGCGGCTGACGAGAGAGGAATTGACGGGAGATTGACATGCAGCCATTTTGACGGAAGGAGACGGAGCTGAAAGCGTCAGCGTTATCAGAGAAACATCGATATCGGAAGAAATAGACGAGAGAAGGATACTATGGAGGGCGACGAAAATGTCCAAACTTAACTAATATATTTTTTTTTCTCTCCTTAGAAACACCCATGTTTACAGCCAACCATATCTTCAATGTATTTCTGCTTCAATGTTTGGAACGTCAATCGTTTGTCTACAAATGTTAAATTCCCTGTGGGGATTGGGTATGATCTTCCTTTTATATTTTCCACTACACCGCCACCATGTACCATTCAGTATTAATTCAAAGTATCTTAAATAAATGCTATATTTAATTTTAATTTCTTGTAATGTTTTCACTTTAATTTAAAACACTGGACCTGATTTTGAGACACAACGCAACATTAATTGTTCTGTTGGAGCTCTTGGTCTATTTACGATTGATTTGAACACTATTTTTACAGTATATATTGTATTTATCATGTTGTCACAAACTTTACACATTCATGTTTTTGAGAATTGTTTGTCCAAATATTGACTTATCATTTGGTATTGAACTTAAAACCTATACACAAACTCTTAAAAATTTAAGCTCCAACAAATGTTTAGCTTCACAGTATTGCCACTGATCGCTGAGTTTCTTAATTAAAATTCGTTGAAGTTTTACAAAATGTGAAATAGATAACAAAAAAAAATTAAGAATTGAAGAATCGGGCTTCCAGGTGTCCATATTCGGGGGGAGGACTATGTTCTTCAAAATTTAAATGCTCTAGGTACCGTTTTTGTTTCATAGTGTAAGAAACATACATACATTTATACAGATTCTTCATTATTTAATTTCCTTAAATATAATACAGGGTGATAATATCTTGTGGCAGCACTCTGAAACGTAATTCAACGCTTTTAGTAATCCAACGCAAACTGCCGTTTCGAGGCTATTAACCCTTTTATGCTAATGTTGATTTGGGCTAAAAATTAAGATATACATTAAAAAGAAGTGTATATATGTTGCCTTTAAATCACTCATTTAGTTAAGTAATATATGGTTTAAATTTGAAGGATAAATTAAAAGATGATATGTGGAATAAAGCATCTTTGACAGTTAGTAATTTACCAAGTAATAAGGATGATAAATTAAAACTCTTGTTTCATGTGAAATAGTAATACGCCTAAGAACTGGCATTTGGTGAAACTGCTTGGACAATAAATACTCTGGAAGAGTAACGCTCTGGGAAAAATGGAAGGACTAGTTACTAGCGTTTTTAAAGCCAGTACCATACTTTTAGAGAAATATATGGAAAGCTTATATGAACACTTAAGGAGAGTAATTTAATAAAATTTTTAATTTATAAGAGCTATCTGTTCTCTTCTAGCCATACTTATCTTCGATTTTAGTTTCTTCTGAACTGCAGTTTTATGATTTTCTGATTAATTGCGATTTGTACTTTCTACACGTTTCTGTAAGTGCTTTATCATTCTCATAAAATCGGAGCTGGTTCCATGTTAAGTATGATACTTTGTGGGGAATTTTACGTTCATTAACTAGTTATTTATATTTTTAGCCCTTACTATTACTTCCCCTTTCCGCATTTCTCACCAGAATACAAATAAGTTGCTAGTATTTAAATTAAGGTATTTGAATTTTAAGACAGAATATATTTCTGGCATCGCGTGCGCGCTCTTTGTTAGTTTCCTGCCAGCTGTGATAGTTTCAATTATTTGGCTTTGCGTTTTCTTCCTGCCGAAATTTTAATTCTGAGCTTCGGTAAAACAGTGAGCTAGTTTCTAGTATAAGTAGTTGTGTAGTTTTAGACTACTGTTCAATATTTGATTTAAATTGGACTGCTAGATTTATTTACATCTACACGATTTGTTGGTATATTGTAGTATGAAAGAGTGCCTTTATTTTTTTTAAATAAAAAATATTATTTTTAACCTTCTCAGGATTTATCCTTGTTTTCAGACATAGCGATGATTCGGTTCACGTCTGTTACGGTTGTTAATCTAAAGTAGTATTACTATGTCAAGTGTAACCCTACTGTTTCGTTATAATATATCCTTAAAGAAAGAGCCTTAGAAAATAAATGTATATCAATAAAATCCCAACCGATTTCTGAGTTAATTTTAGCTTTTCTGCTCTCCTTTCCAGTGTTTATGACAGAGGAGCATTAGTAGTTGCACCTGAGTTGGAATCCCGGAGAAACGGCTGCCTATATATCTCATTTCATAGTTTTCTCATGTGCAACGTGAATGCACGACAGTTTTAATTAGAACAATCAAAATGAAAACATTCTTATCTTACTGAGATAGTCCTAGCGTGTTGTTTGGCTGTGATCAAATAACCCCAAGGAAAAAAAATTAATACTCAGAATTATTTCAAACTTGTGTAAGAAACTTATACTTTTATTATCAGATTCTCATTGAAATTAGCACGCAAATATGTTATCTCATTACTGAACCTCAGGTGCTTAAACACAGGCATTTCAGTGTTTCTAAAATTTGAAAGTTGATCATCAAATTGATCATTTTCTAAAACCTATTTCTATAAACTGTCAGCATAAAGGATCAAAGCATGAAAGTGCTCTCAGCATAAAAGATCTCAATGTCAGTTTCTCTAAGCATGAAAGTATTCTACGTCAGTTTTTATTTTTTGCTTAAATCCAAAACTTGTTCAAAGTCTGCAGTGAAAAAATATTGCGATCATGAATACCATATTCATTGAATGGATTTATGAATTTTTTAACTTTTGTGAAGAGAATAACCGACCAGATAAATCGAAATTGGACATGAAATTTGAAACCTGAATTTGTTTTTTTCCACCCTATGTTGCTTGGTCAGCGTCATCAGATAACGTCCAGTGAACTAGAAAATGTAAAAAGACTCCATTACCTTATTATTCACTTCGATAGAAGTATGCAAAGCAATAAAGAATAGAAAAATCTTCTACTATATTTTAAAATTTCTTTAGTAACAAGAGCAGTTTATAACATTCTGATAGTTTGAAACTTTTATTTTAGAAAGCATATTTTGTCAAAAATGCATTTTATAACAGACATTCTTACACAGGATTCAGTAGGTTCTTGAGAATGTGAATGTCCACTGAGTGACAAGAAAAGGATTTAAAATTTATATGATTTAATGTTAAGTTATGAATGCCAAAACGAGGAAACTATTGCCCATCATAGCATAGATTTCTGCATTTTCTTCGTCGACGCTGTATTCTTTTATATCTCTGCATTGTATCCATGTGAATTAAGTTATGAATGCCAAAACGAGGAAACTATTGCCCATCATAGCATAGATTTCTGCATTTTCTTCGTCGACGCTGTATTCTTTTATATCTCTGCATTGTATCCATGTGAATTTTAAAGTTATTCCATCTCTTTGCTAATCTTTCATTTTCTGTTGGTTTCCTTTCGTTGCTTACAGTTTTACCCCACGCTCTAGAGAACGCCCCATGCTTTAAGTGCCACTATCTGAAAAAACATTATGCGTGCCACTTCCAACATTTTCAACATATTAAAAAATATAAAAAGGTGAAACAATATTATTTATGAGCTGTTTATGGGACGTTTACGCAAATAGCACATTTTGTCCATGTAAGTCTGAGTAGTGGAGGTTTAAAAAATATAATAAATAAAACAAAAGTACAAACGTAGGTTTTGTTGTTAATACACATTTTAAAGGTTGTATCAAATAAAAAAGAATAACTAGAAGTATTTAATTCTAAGTAATTATTAAACAGTCAGTACGTAATTAATGTGGCTTTTGAATTTGTAACGTTTTTACTCAGTCTTGTATATTAGGATTAGTTCTTGAACATGCCAACAAAATTAGGTGTTTTAGGTGCATATCAGTTAATCTTAAGCGATATTTTAATTTTATTATGTTCATAATAGAATAAATTTATTCACAAACACATGTTGATTCAAATCTACGACAATATCTGACAGCCAAAACTTGTAAATTTGGAAAATTTGTTGTTGGTACAAATTTCTGTGTAATTTGGATCACTTTGCATTTGAAAAGCATTCTTTATATTTGCTTTTCAGTGTAGTATAGTTCTGTAGGTCAATAATTTTAATCTGGATTTCGGGTGAGTAACAATTAGCGTCTGGCAGAGAAACTGAAAAACGATCTGGTGAAAGATCAGCATTTTTTTATCATCTTGAAAATTATCAAACCTAGCACTGAATGAATCTTGCAAAATGGATATTATTTTTTTAAATCCATCATAGTTCGCAGCATTATTGACTTTGGTAGCTAGTTCTTGTATTAATGTGAAATGTGCTAATCTTTTTTCTCCAAATCGAGACAAAAAAGGCAAACATTTGTTCACAAAAGACGATGCATGACCAAATAGGACAGGAAAAATATAGTCGTTTTCCTGTAATCTTAAAATAAATTATTTAAATGTCCTATAATATCAGCAAGAAAAGATAAATCCCCTAGCCAATCTTCATGCGTGAGTAACAAGCACTTCCTGGGCAGTTCATTGTTTTTTTCCAGACTTTTTAAAACACACTTCTTCAAATTCCGAACTTCCACACTTTCTTCGGAAAGCCAGACCACAGTACGATGAAGGAGTAACTTTCCATCTTCTCCTTTTCTTCCGAGAAAGGCTCACGAAATCGTTGCCTATATCGAGCTTATATTTTTCCGATACAGTATGCTGCAGGGTCAACAGCAGAAGATAGGTTTATGTCCTTGGCACAAAGAGCTTTCTAAAGGATGATATAATGATACTGAATAAAAAAAATTCTTCCCCGATAATTTTTAAGAAATGTAACAAAAGCTTTTATCTTCCCAAACCTGCTACACGCTCCATCCGTGCAAACACTATCTAATTTTGTCCACACTGCTTTATTGACTTCAATTACATTTTTAAGTTTATGAGGTATTTTTTACCTCCTTTCTGCATGCCTCCGTGGTGTAACGGTAGCACACTCGGCGCGTATTCGAGCGGTCCAGGTTCGAGTACCGGCAAGGGCATTACTCATTTTCAGATCTTCTGTTTACAAAAATCATAATCACTCTGTAAGTTCTGTAAAAAGGTCTTCAACGGTAGTTAAAACTAGTTGGCGCAAATCAAGAACAAAGTTATTGTTCGTGTAACGTATAGATATGCTTAACTGCGCATTATCTGTGATCTCAAAGCTTTTATCCGAAGTTAATAAAAAGCAATTGCAGTATTGTTGTCCAAAGACAATTTGCGTACCAACATACTTGGCCCATGTCATCTCTACGACGCATGACGGTATTTCTAGACAAAGCTATTTTACCAAACATGTTTTTGACGTTTATATCACCGATATTTTGGGCAAATATTAAAAGGCTATTATCTCCTCTACATTATAATAGGGTTTTCTTGCAGACTAACAACAGAGAAAGTTTATATTATAAGAAGTTTTTACCATGGGTTTTATTTCGTCTTTTCTTTTCTGGAACAAGGTTTGTAGGCCGGCTAAATATTCTTTTTTTTTAATTGATAAATTTCGTTGGCAAGAGTAGTCTGGCAGTATATTTGCCATTGAAATCACTATGCAGGTGTTTGAAAAGTCGTTCCAAGTTAATTTTCTGGCTCTGCTACACAAATTCAACATATCAAACAAATAGGCTTGGAATTATTTTGATGCGTAAACAAAAATTATTTTCTCAGACAGTTTTAAAACCACGAATTGCAGTTTCCTTGTCACATTTTCTTTTCCATGTTGAAGGTTTACTCATGGGCATGGTGGAAATGAAATGTTTTAAACAACGACGCTTAATGCCAAAATCTGAAAAGAATTTTATAAAACCTTAACGATATGCTGGAAAGTTTCAAATCAGCGAACAGACAACCATAGCAAGTCACCAACGGCGCAAAAGCAAGGCAATTCAAACCACTGGACCGCTCCCATGACCACTGTGTCTTACCGTATCGTTGTACAAGCGTTGCCGTTACCCAGCGCTGTTGTATTCAGTAGCATATGAATACGGTTTCCACGAATTTTGACGAAGTTCCTGGCCACAGTGACGTGAAGACTGTGAAGACGACATCATTATTAATTTTGCAGTAAGTCTTCGGGTGTCACTGTTAAAACTCCCCCATGGTACGCCTGGCACGCGTACTTCAGGTTGGCAATCCATGTGTCCTTTCATTGTTATTTTCAATTTTGATAAATCACGCAGTTCACTGGATAGTTGAAAGAAAATTCTAATTTAAACAAAATTAATAATGCAAATGCTTCAGACAGCATAATTTTCACACATATTGCTAAATCATATTATCCGTTTGGAAGAATTGCAACAGAAGACCTTAATTAAGACAAGGCTGTCCCCGTACAAGCAGTGCTGACATAGGCAGTTCAGAAAAGCTCTAGATTCGATATTTTGATTAATCAGTAACATACAATCGTGTGTTTTTAAAACATGCGTAATTTCAAGGTTTATTTTTTCTGACTGATTTTTCGCTTTACACTTTTTGGAGACTATTATATTTTTCGAAGACGCATGGAAAAGTAACCACACACTCGTTGGGATTCATACGATGGAGGTCTTCAATTTGTTAAGAGGACGTATGAACTACTTATACCACGAGCTTATAGAGCGACGTGCAGGAGATTGCGATAATTCCTTGCATTATCCTCACGTAAAGCGCAGGAAGGAATATGAAAAATAAGATCTGCTAACTTTGGGATTCAAACCGAGATATTCCAACTGTTAGCTAAATGTTCTAGCCTCTTAAAGCATGGGAGCATACATAAGAAAATTCGATTATTCCTAACAAGTTAACTGTTAACAAAACAAGTTAACTGCAATATCTAATCTCAACTGTGCTATTAAACGGTATAAAAAACTTCTTCATGAAACGCCCGAGAATGTAAATGAGAATATGAGTGAGTAAATGTGTAAATGAGTGTATGAGAGGAAGGTACCAATTAAGGATTTGATTGAACTATAACGGAATATTTTTGCAATAATTCTGTATAATAGAAGTTTATGTTATTGAAAATTTTAAATCAATTGAGAATTAGGATCTTTCTTCCTTTGGAGAGTAACCTTAAATTTAATATTATAAGTAAATTTAGAAAATACTTACGTTTTGACTTATTTGTTTTACTTTCAAGCTGCAGTTCGTTTCTTTGTGAAGCGTATTTAAAACATTAGGAAATACAAACTTACTTTAGAAAGAATAGAATACATTTTATGTTTGTTTTACCTGAAATTCGTGTGCTATCATCTATTAGTCGGTCTGATGCAGTATTTTGCTAAATGTTGGAGGAATAGGCTGAAGGCTGAGGTAATTTCTTGAATGTTTATTGAAGGGTTAACTAAAGGTTTTAAAAGATATTAGTAGTTAGTCTTTTACGATTTAAGGTTTTTACATATTTTTATACTTCAGCTTTTGAACTTATAGATATACATTAGAGTTATTAAAATCCAATAAACATTGCTAAGTTTGGCTGTGTCCTTTTCCAGCATTTAAATGATATTGTTGCAAGAGGTTTTTTTTCTATTTCTCTCCATCTGTAATATTAACTAGGGGTTAATATTCAGAGGAGAGCAATTCTCTAGTAAAGCATATCTCTCCTTAAATATTAAATAATACGTGCTTTGTTTAATTTCTATACTTCTTTCGTTGTAAGACACTATTAATTCTTAGATGCGCCATTTCTTGTAACCACCAGAAGAAAGGATTTAATTCTTAGAAAGTAAAATGAATGAGTTATAAAGCTAAAATCTATCCAGCGAACAATAATCAATCTATTTATTAATAACAATAATATATCTAATTAAATTAATAATTATAATAATTTAATTCAGAATTACAATTCATTCAGAAAAATATATGATTCTACGACGTAGCCTTATAGCAATGTTTTCGTGGAAAAAAAGTGGAGCTTTAAAATTGTAGGAACACACTAAATAAATCTAGATTTTATAAAAATTCCTCTGTAAAGCGCAAAAATGAGTAAACATTTATGTTTTATTTTACTGTGAGTCTGGATTTAGCTGTAACTTTAAATGTGTAAAAAATACGGGAAAAAGATTAAAAAATTGTTTTATGTCAGAAGTTTCTTAACCTGTAGTATGAAACACTTGGTTTTAGTTAGCTTGAACACGGTGACAAATAAGACTTTTTCATTTTCCTTACTTTCAAATTTTGGCACTGTATTTATAAACCCGTTTGCTTATTGTATTCTAGCTTGTGACTTAAATTGTAGTAACTGCCTGTGCGCATGTATACTGCAAGCTCTGGTTCATCCTAAATATGTAAAAAAATACCTGCTTTTATACCTCATTAAGTTTCTGTATTACAGTCAAATTTAATGGCAGTTAAAAACAACCTAAAACTTTATGGACAAAGATTTCATATCCATCCAGTAAACACACAGAAAGAAAGAAATGGTTTGAATCTTATAAGGAAGAAATGGTGGTAGGTAGTTAAGCTGTTGCAGTATATTAAGCTGAAGTTTTGGGACATATTACTGAGAAATTTCATGGATTTAATATTTTTCTTTGTTTTTTCAAGTGAATGATTGTTCAGAGAAGAAAGTGGATTAAAGACCAAGATTCAGTATCTCGATCAGAAGGCTCTTAATGAAGCATTATATTACAGATGTGTTAAAGACTGCGATAATCGCATATCCGAGGAACACTATAAACTGACCTTCTAGCGGGAGAATGTCCGATCACAAGTCTCACTTCGTGTTTGACGCTTCTTCAATGTGCAACAGGTTGCAGTTCCAATTAAGACTAGCTGCAGACGTTAGGAAATGAAATCCTATCATAAGCAAATGCTAACGGTGGATGGCCGATTTCGGACTTGAATAAGAAATTTGAATGAACCACAAGAAAGATGTCTAGTGGTAATATCAACTCAAGACAACATTTACCTTGTACTTTTATGATCATGTACGATCACTGATTGACTATGAAATTAGTGTCTGAACGTTGGCAGG
Organism: Stegodyphus mimosarum; assembly: GCA_000611955.2. Lineage (NCBI taxonomy): Eukaryota > Metazoa > Arthropoda > Arachnida > Araneae > Eresidae > Stegodyphus > Stegodyphus mimosarum. Next base: position 655,325 of record KK119743.1, on the reverse strand, counting down.
TCTCGACTGTCTCGTATACGGCACATAATTCATCACAATCTATTCATAAACAACGTATCGGCAAAAGGGTTTACCCCAAAACTTAAGCAAAAGGAAAAAAGAAAACAAATTAAGGCTCCACTCATAACTGGGAATATATCATGCCAATCTGATCGACAAACATGAGCTATGGTATAAAAGTAAAGAGGCCAAAAATGGAGAAAGGTGTAATCCTAGATCAACACAGCGAACCTACTCATTGTGCTGCAGTTGCGTAAGCTGATTTGGTCTGCTGCAGCCTTACCTCCCTTCCTTATTTAGCTTATTCTCCTGGACCACGTTTCCTTAAAATCCTTATTTGTATTTTGCTGTGAAGAACCCACTTCGAAGATGATATTTCAACACAGACGACGATATGATTACGGAAGTCATTTAGTGGTGTAAGAGTCAGGGCAAATCATTCTATAATATGAAAGTAAACAAATTGCAGTACAGAATGCATAAATGCATTAATGCAAGAGGTGATTATATAGTAAAATTGGAATGAATTGTGTAATAGTCTGCTCCACGCATCATCCTTTTTAATAAGCTACCAGACAATGCGCGGTAACAGTTGCTACTTAACTGGCAGCTCTCGTCAGTGATGTGGAACCAATGGTATTAATTTAGCAGTAATGCACTGAACCCAATGAAATATAGTTGGTAATTTTAGAAGTCTTCCTTTAATGCACTTTATTGAAACCATGAACTGTTCAGGCAAAAATAGCCAACGGAAATGACGTTTCAAGTAGAGATTCCCAACACTTAACCTTACAACAACATCAAGATGTGATTGCGAGTGCCTACTTATTATTATTGTACAATATGTATTATATTTTGTACAGATATAATTTCATACTGCATCTTATGTTTGCTTACTTTTATATGATTGAAATAGACTTCATATGAAAAATACAAATGTTCGTGTGCATTCTTGTATATTATCATAGCCAAAAACTGGGGCACGCGTAGGGCGAAATGCTATCATTGTCACGTGAATATAAAACCAATGGTTAATGAAGATCGGATGGTACGATATCCAGGTTCACAACGATCTCAACGCACCAGTTATCGAGAGAACAGACAACTTGTGATAGTGGCCATACGGAATGTGTACCCATATCAAGCAGCCCACCACATGTAATCTGCAAGAAATATCAGGACATACGGCGAGATGTAATCTAAAGGGACACGTATTGTTTGCTTTGAAATAGCCTTGCTTAATGCTAACGACACTGAACACTCAAGTGCTCTTGCAAAGGTGCATTAAGGTGATGCACCATTGCTCCCGCAGATATATGAGTAGCTTGACGTCATCTTCTCATATCAATCTTACCCCTGCATGCAGTATCAGGATGGACGGATGCGCTTATGGCGTTACCTTGGGAACGTTCCTTAACGCCACTACGTCACTGATAGAGAGGTAACCTTTACCTTCTGTATTGTGTTACCGATCCAGCACCAAGAGGATTGGTTAGGGATACCACTTGGAGCTGGTGCGTAGACTTGGTCGTCTGACCAATCTACATTTATATTACAGAGTGTTAAAGACTGAGATTATCGTATATCCGAGGAGCGCTATAAACTGACCTTCTAGTGGGATAATGTCAGATCCCAAGTCTCGCTCCATGTTTGACGCTTCTTCAACGTGCAACAGGTTGCATTTTCTTCTTGGCCTGCACGTTCATAAGATCTTTCCCCAATAAACGCATCTGGGCTATATGGAAAAATAGCATAAGTTGCACGACAAAAAAGAACAACAATTGCAACAGAGTAATGCAATATATTCCGTCTGCCTCGACTGCAACATGCCCAAAAGACTTCCAATATCCAATAATAAATGGATCTTTTTTGTTGCAGTCATTTAAGTAAACACATGCTTCATCCAGGGTCACTATGTATTTTGATTTATCTCCTGCTAAATAGTTTTCTTGATTTCTGCGTCACCGAATGTTCTTGTTTACGACAGTTCAACTTCAGAAACATTAGAAAACGGTACGTAATATTTTTCAAGTATCCGTTTATCGAGTCTTCTTTCTATGTAGAAAAAATGATTGACGGTTTATTCTTCTCTTTCCAATTAATAATGTTGCTCATGTTGCACTTCGAAATTTTACTATCATGCACTTCACAGTGTATCCGATTACAGAGTGTGAATATTTTTCTTTGGAAAGCGCAAAAACATATTGTTCAATCCAAGGCTTGTTTACATGCGACATTTTCAAAGAAGAATATGTTTGAAAGTAGCAAGTGTTATTTCTCATTTCAAATAATAAGCTGTTGCCTGAAAATTTTATTCCAAAAGATTTGCTTTTTAAAAATCATTTATCGAAGTCATTGTAAAAACCATGTTTGTAGTAAAGCAATTTTAATGGCCAGCAGCATATTTTAAGAGAATCCATGCATTTCAAAATCGCAGGCTTCAAGATTGAAGTGTATATTAATTGGGTTCCGAGTTTTATGTTTAAAAACATTAGAACATTGTTATAAATTAGAACTTTTAAGTATTTGAAAAAGCTAAACAAAAACTGCTTTATATCACTTCCACATACAATATGTTTGATTGCAGTTGAATGTGGAACAGATGTTCCTTCAGAGTAGCGATAATTGAATTAACTTACATTAAAATGCAATTATCTGGCTTAATTTACTTTCTCTTTCCCGCTACACACCTTTTCTTGTTTCCTTGTGTCAACATAACTTTGACGTAATACCGTAATACTCATGGCTATTAATTATTCTTATCTTTTAAAAACTCAACGCGGTATTCTGATGGAGGTGTTTGTTTAAAGAACATCTATTATAACAGACATAAAAATTCTCGCAAAATCAAGCATTTTCAATATTTCTTGTTGGCAAATTATACATAATATGACATTTTTAAATAAATTAAATTTTCCTATCTTCATAATATTAACGCTCTGGTTTAAAAATATCAAAATATTTTGTGAAAACGCTAATAACTATAATTCCATAATTTTAAGGGGAAATTTTATGAATATATTCGTAATAACGTGAATAAAAGACCATTATTTCATAAGTAAAATGAAACATTTTAAGAAATTTTCTAAACTGTAAGTATTCTATTGCATCTGCAATGAAATATGAATCTTAGCTTTTACAGACTGTATACTTAACTCTGAATTTTTATTGAACATCACATGGAAACTAATGCTTTTACTAGTAACGTCGTCTTTTGATAAGAACGATTTTTCCCCCATTATTTTTCAAGATATGTTTCATTTATGGGCATTTTCTCCAATTTAAGTTGCTGATTACTAATTTTGCTATCTTATGAAAAATGCAGTGTGTTTTAAAAGTGATTAAAATATTTCATTTCAAATATATACATCTTCTGATAAAAATTAAAAGTAAAGTTCGACTGTGAGGGTTTAAAGTAATATTTTATTGAAAGTAATTCAGATGAAAGGAGCCATTTGTAATTTTTTAAAACATTTATGAAGAATGAAACGACAGTTGACGGAAATTTTGCAGAAAAGTAACATTATATGTAATTTCATAACGGTATATATGCGTGAATGTAAACTGTCTATAAATGACTGACAAATAAAGCACTTAGAATAAAAAAAGCAAAAAACGTCAAAATCATTATCATTTAATACTGAAGATTACCCGGTCATAAGCTGGGACAGTAATTATGGTTCTGCAACTGCTTAACAATAATTTTTTATTATTATCAAAAGGTGATTATAAATTATTGCTACGGTTTTGAAACATTGTATTTAAAAAAGTAGTACACATAAAATAAAGAATGATATACGAAAATAAATTTTAATTTTCCAAATTTACATTTCAGTTTTGTAATTCCGTCGTGTATCTCAACGAGGCACTTCCAGACCGCTGTATTAGGGGATTTGCTAAAGATAATTTAAGTCTGCCCACATGGGTTTTGCAATCTCCGGAACCCGAGGCTTGTGATTTCTTTCTTTAGGGATTTGTTAAAGACTGTTTACATGCGCCCTTCTACTACCGAAAACTTCGGTTGATGTCAAGATACTCAGATATTCGATTGTTAAATTGCATTCAGCTGCAATATACACTTCAGCCTTTTCTCCTTGTGTTAGAAAATTATCCCTTGATGGTGATCTGATGAGTTATGGATTTCTTAGGAATTTTGTGGAGAATCAGAAAAGATAGAGACAATGATAGGAACTTTTTCCTTTGAAAATGTTTTGTGTCCTCACAGGTGATCTGAATGGACTGGAGTCCATTTGGCTGCAGAGAGAAATTTACTTCACTTCGTAAGAAATTTACGATGCATTTTCTCTTCTAAGAAAATGAAAAGCAAACGAGCGTAGGAAGTAGTTATCTTGTTTCGTTTTAGAGTAAAATTACCGGTATTGTCTGTTTTGGCTTTCCGGAAAAAATTTCATTCATTTTGCCTACAATTCTCTTACTTTCTCAATTCTCAGGTCTTTCTGTAAAATAACGTTTCGTATGCACCAGTAACAAGGCGAAGAAATTTATTCTGGATGACTTAAAGTGTTAAGACATCTCTGCCACTAGCATCTGCTCATGCGGGAGAACGTATAAGAAAAAACCTGGACGGACTGGCCTTAAATATTCTGCGTTTTCTCACTAGGCTGTGTCTCGAGCGGTCTGAGAGCAGCGGCTTAATAATAAAGCTTAAAACTTTCCTCCTGACATGATTTACGTGTGTCGTCTACGTATATGAATAGTTCAGTGTTACTCCCATGTTGTAATAACAAATAGAACATTATTGAAAAAGTTGACAAATTTTCTATTTGCTGTTAAGAGAAAAAGTATAGGCTTTCCAAACAGTTTAAGCTGCTGATCAGTTCCGTCCTTCTGTTTGTATTTTCTGTTGACAAGCATTTATGATTTCTCAGGGTTGATACAATCTTTCAGATTTTGTACCATTCTTTAAGCAAAAGTACCGTTCTTTGCAGTCTTCCGATGGTAAAACTCGGCTTTTACGATTTAACAAGAATAGTCATGTCATCAACCTGACACGCTGACAAGGCATCTTGATCCTGGAAGCCATTTGGGACGTCATTGTAGCATTGTAGCATTGTTGCTTCATTGTTGAAAGCGCACTGCAAAAACCATATTTCTCATCTGGTAAAATGGAGAGAATGGTTTTTCATCCTGTTCTAGTCGAGATGCTCAAAGATTTTTCCCATCGAAAAATGCAGGCTAATAGATCTACTCCCAAACTGTTTCAAAAGACTTCGGTGTTTTGAGGATTATGAAAATATTTGTATGTTTCCACTTTGCCGAAAGTAATTATATACCATATATAGGCTTTATAGATGTTGCACAATTCTACTAGATAGTTGTCGGGGAGGGTCTTTAGCATCCTGTTGGTTATCTGGTCACTTCTTAAAGCTTTATTCGGAGAGAGAAATGTTACACCTTTGATATCTTTCAAAGAGGCAAAGGAAATCATATTTTGGGAAGAAAGTGAATTCCTTCAAACGTCTACAAATTCAGCTATCAGTTTCTCAGTTTTCTTATTTATTGGAAAATCATTAGTATTCAACTGGGTTTCAAAGTATCCATGAAATTACCTCCAATTATTGTTAGAAGTTGATTATCTAGAAGTTCATACAGGATCTGATCTATAGTTCCATTGCTCGGTGGCTTGTAAAGTGAGAACAGGATGACTTTTCCGTACGTTCGGAGATTCACACAACCCTTGATAATCTCAAAGACTTTGCTGTTGTCTGTTTGCTATTAAACAGGAATTTAGAGCGTACATCGCATGTATAAAACGACACCAACTCCACGGTGTCGTAGATGATCCACCTATACGCAGAGTGAAACGCAAGTTTAAGACTACAGCTTTCAGTATAATGTGAGTCCCTAATTATGGCATTTTTGGCATATGCTTCATAGATAAAATCTAAGTTCGAGCAATTTTGTAGTGAGGTGGAGAGAATCACCTCTTAAAACTGCACGAGTTCTAATGCGTGATTTTGATGCATGAGTTGTTTCTCGAGGGGTGTCTAAATATAATTCTCTAAGTAGATTTTTGCGTATGTTGTAGGTTAACGGGTATTTTCTAGAATGCCACTGTCTCTGTGGATAGGATGCCAAGGCTGTAAAAAGCGAATTATTTCCTTATCTTCTCTAATTTTAGATGTACGTGAACATATTGTGCACTGCGCGTATCTAAGCTGTTATTGATGACAACCCGTTCCGCGTAGGGTTTGGGACTTGCTTGGAGATATCCGGTATTTTTTGGGAAATACTCACATCCTCTGAAACAGGTTGTGTATTATTGCTAACAGGTGCACAGCGGGAAGTTCTGTCTTTGGTTTCCCACAAAGTATTCATTCATGTCCTTCTCCACACCTGACACACTTTGGGCTACAAGTAAATTTCGCGTGATTAAACTTTGAGTCGGAGTGTGTCTTCCACAGTGGGATAGACTCTGATGTGTATAAGATACTCTAAATTTAATATCATCCTAGCGTTTTCGGGTTTTTTTCCAGTGTAACTATAAATAGATGCATCTTAAAAGTCTCTGTTCCCCTACGGTTCATACGTTTCTATTCTGATCGCTGGAAATCAAAGAACTGCAAGTTCAAATCTTATGTCCTCAATTTGCGTCTAAGTTGGTAAGTTTCTTAACACGCTGACTGCCACGCGAGTTTGTAAGAAAATCTCCTTTAGGCCACGAGTCTATACCGTGAGTCAATTGTTTCCGATCGTAGGAGCTTAGAACGTCTAGAGCGGAAACTTTCAGGACATGGATTTAGTTTAAAATCTTTCCTCAAGAACGAAGTACCTATGAAAGGATGCGTGATTCTAAAATTCTCTCTTTTTTTCGAAATAATTTTTCCGTAGTGACAAATAGTTAAAATTTATGTTAAAATTATTGCTCAACTTTTTGCAATGCCGAAAAAAAACTGAAAGAGTATTTTTCATGTGAATCATGTAGCAGTGAAAAAGAAACATGTTGAGAAGATTACGAAAATTCGAATAATAGCGATCAAGAACAGTCGAGATTTTTCAGAAAGATTACATCTTCAGTGCAGTGATAATAAATATATGTAGATGCTACTGATCATATTTTACAAGAATTGATTTATTAGGAAGAAAGAAAATTTGATACCGAAGAAAGCACTATTTAGTTTAATGAACGGAATGCATTTAGCTGTCGGCAACAAAAATTTTCGTTTCTTTCTTTCAAAAATCAACAATAATTTTTTTCAAGTACCTGCTTTACATTGTAAGGATTCAAAGAACTGTCACTTAAATACCGATGACGCGGCCTAATCAGAATTTTTGCCGTCACCCAAATTCAAGGGACGCGGCAGTCAAAGTATTAATACTATCTTAAGTTTTTTCTCCTCTTTGAGGAGAAATGAGTGATAGGAGATTTTTTATGAATCTAATAGGGAAATGATTTTTCTGCGAACTGTTGTATCATAAGCATTCATTTGAAGTTCAAAGTAGGACGCCGGTTTGGCCTTATAATCATGAAATTAAGATTCTTCAAGAATATCCATTAGACTTTTCCATTTTGAGTTAGAGTATTTAATTACAATCGGTAGGAGGTTGACTCAACGTCCAGGATACTCATACTTTTGTTGTCCTCATGCAGAATTTTTCTTATTCTCCGTTTGGTTGCTTGTTGATCCTCGTATCTCTTAAAACTTCTGACTGGTTGCTGAACAGATTGTTGCGTCAAGCAGTGGTATCGAGGATTTGGCTGTTAGCTTATCCCCTCCTTGGTTCTGATTTGTTGCTCCCCCTCTTGGAGCCAAGAACTATTCGGAACCGAAAAGCATCGTTCTTAGATGAATGAAGATATTTGCTTTAAAAATAAAGTTAATGGAAACATCTCTGTGTTTTGAGCTTACAATTCATGCTTTCTTTCACTGAACTCACACTAAAATTTTGTGCTTGATTTGAACAAATACGTCGATACTTGATGTTTGCTTTCACGTATCATTTATTGTTCCAAATGTTATATTTTTTAAATATACTGGTTTAAAACTCGTTGAATAATTTATGATCCCTCAGCATAATATTCAGTTATAATCTTTATATTATGATATCAGTGTTAAAATTGATCGCATTGAATTTTAAAATCAGTTTCTTTTGTAAATGATTAATTTGTCATATTAGTTATATTTTATCATCTTGGTAACAAGTTTGAAAAGAAGTTGTGAAACTGTTCTACTAAACTGTTTTTTCCCATAATATTGCAATTTTTTTAATGTTGTCAAAATTGGCAAGTGGTAATCTTTTGTAACTAATCGGCTGTACAAAGATATCTTTTAAATCGTCTATGTTTCTGCAGTTTTGATAAATGTGTTATAATGCTTTTAAATCTTTGCCGTTTCATGCTAATTCATCACAAAAAACACAAAACCTCTGTCGAAATCTTTGCCTATATAGAAATTTCAAAATATTCGTTGCAAATTCAAGTTGTCCACAAATTCATTTCTTTCACCTTACAAATATTTTGGGAATCCTGCCAGAGGACAAGAACGGAAAATTTTATTAAGTTTCATGATTCTCCGTTATTGAACTCTTCATAAGTTTTACCACATTGGCCTTCAAGAGAAAATACTCAACATTACTATTAGATATAAATATTGGTTCTGTTTTATTTGTTCCCTGACTGCATAACCTAGATTGATGATTCGTTGTTAATATGCTTCAGAAGTCTGATGTACTGACACCTCATTTTTTCGCTTTTATAAATTTAGTATCCTCTGCCAAACTTGCATTATTTTGAACTACTGCTCCACATGTAAAATCTGCATAGCAAATCAGAGACGATGATTTTTCTGAACCGTTTTCAAAACTCTAACATAAGTTTGGAATTTTAAATGAATTCACCATTAAAAACAGTATATTAAATAAAATGCTGATTCTAAAATTTTAAAAAATCTCTTTGTCATGAACACGCAAAACTTTATTACTTACGTGAACTTTTGTGAACCATTGTATGTTCTCATTCTGCTGTAGACTTCATCAATTTGTTTTCGAGCATTGAACTTGATTAATAATTAACACGTCTATTTTGGTCTTTGAATTATAATTAAATGAAAAAATAATTATACATTGTTAAGGATTTAAAATATATGTTAGCCATTTTATGCTATGATGCAATGTATTGTAAGGCCTAGAAAAATCTTGCGTCGCAGTTTGCATTATCATCGGTTGCATTATTATTATTATTATCGGTACATGATTTAAGGTGATGTTATGAATTACTGAAAATTCGAAATCTTTACGTTTTGTAAAATTCTTAATAAATCAAGATCCTTTCATTGTCAGATACTTTAAAATAAGAACTCCAAGGTTATTTTCTGCCTCCGATTTGACTCATAACTATAGGAACAACAGTTGTGGAAAAAAGGTCGAGCCACTTAACGTTTTTCGTACTTTATTTCCGTTTAGCGTGTTTTACTTCATGAAAAGCGCGGAAATGAAAGCTGAGTTGAGTTACAGTCTGAAACGAAGGGAAGAAAATAAGTGCTGTGCGGTGATGACGACATACGTTACTATTGCAGATGGGGAGGGCTGACAACGGCCTTGAAGTTCTTATTAAAGATAGAATCCACCAAGAGCTCTGTTTCATAAACTTTGTAGTTTGTAAATACTGTATCAAAGATGGGAAAATTGAAATAAATATTTCTCTCTTTTTAGCGTTTAGTTTCAGTATTAAGCTTTTGCTTTTGTCTTGTTAGTGATAACAAGTTCATAGATGTGCCCTTTACATGAGATATGAGTTTTAAATTTGAATTTATTAAACGGAACTTAAAAAGACAAACAAGAGGAAGCTTTTTCGCCAATATGAATTTTAATATCGTTATTCATAAGCAGTCTACTTCTGTTCCGATGGAAAATTGCAGTAGAACTTTTCCTGGGATTTCTGATGAGGCGCGAGAACATAAACCAATAATTAATAATTGTCGTTATAAGTGTTAGTGAGCCTTTTGTTTGTCGTGATAAGTCGAAGTCAACATCTACTTGTTAATTATATCTGCTCTTAAGAAAGAAAGTAGTAGCTTTAATAATGAATTTTTAATATTATTTTTGTTCGCAATATTTACCCTTTTGCAGAGTTGGTCTACGTTCTGAACATATCCACGGAGCGGCCATCTTTCACAGTGCGCAAATAATCTCTGAAAATATATTTATTAAAGAGCTATAGCAAGATTTTACTCAATTCCTGGTTTTTGAAATATAAAATTTGACACCCCGAATTTTTTAAAATATTCCGAAAGAAACGTGCATTTTCTTCCGAAGTTTAAGCTACTAAACGGGATTTTTTAATCTAATTTTGTTATTCCAATTAATAGTAATATTTCGTTATTATTATTTATTGCAGATTCTGTAATCATTTTCTTCTTAGCAAGTAACAATAAAAAAGATTTTTAAAAATTACAGTAAATAATCCTTTGCCTGATTCTCTTGCAGAAATCAGATTTTCATATTGTAAAATATTTCTGGAAATTTTCCTGTTTCCTTCTCGAAAGAGCATATTTTATTGTAATGTAAATTTATATGATTTTTTTTCTTGTCATTCCTTAAGGAGCAAATTATTTGTATCATATCATTTGTATAGTGCGTGTTTCCTGATTATTTTTTAATTCTAGAAAAGTTTTCTTTTTAAAATCATTAAAGAAATAGTTTTAGGACCGAAATTTAAATTTACTACTTTTTTAGATTATTAAATCTCTTTCTTTTTAGAACTTCCTAATTAAAAATATTTTTCCTTTACAAATCCCACATTCAAAAATTGAGTTGATTGTACATTTTAGTTTGTTTTGAACGTTGAGATTTATCCTATTGAATGTTCCCATAAATTAATTCAGTCTTAAGCTTTTATAATTCCAAGCCGTAAAACTGTTGTTAACATATCATTACTAGTCTATAGAAAATATGACAAATGATAAGCAAGAAAACTGAAATATTGAACATCAAGGAACATGAAAACTAATTTATATAGTAGCCACTATATTGAAAGATCAAATAAAATCTAGTGTTAACTGTTGTATATAAAAAAGTTAATGGAAGCTCTTTTTGTTGATAATATACTATTAAGTATACATATTTAACCATGTTATTTTACTCGAAGTTAGCTGTTTTATTTAAGTTTTGTTATCAAAGATGAAAAATATCGGAAGCTGTGAAAATCGGAGCTTACTGTTAAATTTATTGCTTCAAATATAATATTGAAAAGCACTTCACACTAAAAATAATCCTGACAAATGGTCAGACAGAATAAATATTTTCATTGTTTTCCCATATGTAGCGAGAATACCAGCAAATATTATTTGGAAATTATTCCACGAAGGCATACATTCCGTTAATCAAAAAAGTGTCATGTATATTCGATTAAATAAGTCGATTGCCTAGAGGAAACACATTTTATTATATATATGCATAGTCATTTTATAATACCATAACACATAAAGTGTAAATGAAGGTCTTGCAACTTGATTCTAGTTTGAAATTTACAATTAATTTTATTAAGTTATTTAAGCCAAATAGTATCCTGCATGTAAAAACTGGAAACAAAAATGCGTATTGCTGAAACGCAGAGGAATATAAACAATTCAATTAATTTTTGTCTCAAGAGAGTACGGATTTCAAGTAAATTATTTGGAAGTAAATATACTTCGTCTTTTGTAGAACTCTGTAGTTTTATTTTTAAAACTATGTTGCTTACAGGAAAAGCAAAATGCCAGCTTGATGAGTTACGGCAATCGATTTTGTGATAGAACTATCGGAATCTGTTTTCTCTTGCAACACACGTAGAGAACCTGCTGTGATTTTTAGCTCTAATGGTTATTTTCTCTTCTTTGGGAGCGAAACTTAGCACTTGGCATTAATGGCCACTACTCAGAGAGCACCAGATCATTTCGGAAATCGAAAATATGTGGTTATTTTTTACTCTTATGGCATTTACAGTCTTGTAGATGGCGGAAATATATTGATAATTTACCTTTATGGTACACAGATTGCTGGCATCAAAATCTTTTTCCTTATCCATTTTCGAATATTTTATAGCATTGTCACTAAATATAGATTCCATAATATACATATATATAATGATTCCATAATGATCATCTTTTTGACATCGTTTTTTAATCTGTTTAAGTTTTAAACGAATATCTAAACGGTGTTCGATAATCAAGGTTAATGCTTCAAAGCTCTTAAGATAAAGAGAAACGAGAAATTTATCGCGAAGTATATTGGGTATTTTTTCTTTTATTTAATATCCTGCAGAGAACTTAAAATCCCTAGAAGTTTAAAAATAAAGAGATAGACGCTTAATATTGAATTCAGATGAAGTCCACTCCCACTGTCAGAATGAGATAGCTGCGTATGTTATTTTATAACCTTTCTCTATGTGACACATGAGAGAATCAGTTTGCTTTAGACATAGTGGTAGACAAAAGACCATCAAACTTATATTTCGTACGGAAAAACTTATACGGACTGGCAGGATGGAAATTTTTAGGTTTCATATCTGTACAATAAATATGAACCAC
>KK119743.1:608589-642472 GCA_000611955.2 Stegodyphus mimosarum | reverse complement strand
TATTATCAATAAATACTCTTAATAAATAATAAATAATATTTAAAACCTGATAAATAATTTTCTCGGTTTATTTAAGTGCATCAATCAAATAGAGCGATTATAAATAGTAGCTCTAAAATCTTCATCAAAGCACAAAAGCTGTGAGCATGAATTTGTTTGATATGATACGTCATGATTTCAATGGTTATAAATGGTTCATAGGAATGTAGTACATTATAGTACACAAACTCCACATTACATACGAATATCCTTAGCACATTAAGTGATGTCTAATCACATGCATCAAGAATTACGTCTGAATAAATACTTATTCTTTGTAGAGATGCTTTATAGAGACCTTAAAAAAATTAAATCTTTGGATTAAAATCCTTACCGAATATTCAAGACACAATCATTGCGCTAATTTTTCTTAATACAAAACATTGCGAATTTAAATGTACAATCATGTATCTTTCTTCGAATAGTGTTAATTGAAATAAATAATTATTTATTTATTGTTTTCGATTTCTAACAAATGTTTGTTTCATCTTAGAATCACCGTCATGAAATTGCAAAGAAAACCTTTTTCTGTTTAAACCTTAATACTTCTCATTTAGTCTCCACAGACATTGCATTGAGAGTATACTAAAATATAGCTGGCTTTAATTATATACTTACTTGACTATTCTGTGTACATGATTGTAAGATATAAGTTCATCCAAAATCGATCTCAGCATATTTAAAGACAAAATAATTCAGATAATAAATCAAATAATATTGTATTTATTAACAGTTCCACATAACACACTTCCTTCACAATCTTAGAACTCAAATCTTGATTTCTAGTATTTTGATTTTTAGTTTCCCCAAAGTAATACACTTAGATGACAATAAAATGTAGATTGGTTTTATTGTAAATAATTGGCTAAAGGGGTTAAACTGTAATTTGATGGTCAGCTACAAGAAAACATATTATTTAAATTCATATTTTGTATGTGCATCCATACTGTATACCATACGTAACAAGTTTAGCAATAAAATGCACAATTTTGTTTAAAAGTATGTAAATCACCAGTTAAGAAAAATTTGAAAAATCTCTGTATAAACTTTGTAGTAATTGCATGTTTGTTAAAATTCAATAAATTAAAAATCTAGGTTTTTCAGTAGGAAATAATATATTTCGCTATTATTAGTAAGAATAATATTTATTTCAAATATATTTGGCCAAAACTTTGCTAAAATGAAAGTGCAGTTTGTACATCACATTCATCGAACCACTGAATTTAGAAAAATGATGAAATAAATATTAAAAGCAAAATATTAAACATAATGGAAAGGAAATAGTAAAAAAACAATTTTTTTCAAAAACGTCAGAATGTGGTTCAAAAAAAGTTTCGCTAGAGTTATTTAGAGTATTTCCCCCAAGAACGACATGTCTCGTAAAATATATATGTATACTCAAATGCAGCTGACTCAACAATATTCAGCTTCTAAAGCTAGCAGCATGAAATATTCTCTATACATTAAATCCTTTCTAAAGCTTTCCCATTTTACTTTTAACGCTTTCGGGTATCGAGCGGATTTGTTTCGAAATGTTGCTCCTTAACGTTAAACCCTCTTTAAAGCTGATGGACGTTCCCAGATAAAGTCTTCTGTTCTAAGAACGGTTTTATGTATCCATTGGCAGCACGTCACTCCCTTTAGAATAAGTGCTTTAAAGGATGTCATGCTAATGGAAAGTCATCATCCACTCCTCGTGACTTCGAATGTCTCAACTCATACTATACTCAGAACTGAGTGGGCGTAGAAAGCGCGTGCCGTGCCCAAATTTCCGCTATAAATTTCAGCAATATTGTAGAGAAGGATACTATCGAAGTTCTTTCAACTGAGACATTCTGTAATACATACCAAGTTCGGAAAAGGATCGAAAATAAATTAAGAAGTTTCTGTTTATAGTACTACAATATTATTGTAGTAAGTGTATCTGTAAAGTGCTTAATGATCATAAACAAAATATTTAGAAGCTTTCTTAAAATGGAAATATATTATATATTATGTCGTATTTAAACTTAAGTTTCGAATTTCTATGCCTTTGTTGCGTAATAAAACTTATAATATTACAACCCGTATAGGATCAATTATCCTCAAAACCAAATCATCATAAAACTAAATATGTGATAGTCATAAAAACCCTTCATTAGCAGGCTTCAAATTATATCATAATGCAGTTATGATAAGCTGATATTGCAGTGTAAAATTCTATAATTAAAAATAAGTTAATGAAATTTTTATCATAGGATGATCATTCAAAAACATATCGATTCATATTTAGGTAAATGACCTATAGTGAGCAGTTAGAATAATATACTGGCATTTAATAATAATACTGGAATGCATGTCAGGCTTTTCTCAGTATAACTTTTAATCTTACGGGGTAATTTAATTTTTAATATTTTTCCAGCTTAGAAACATGTTGATACTTATCTCACTTTTATGAATGGCATCAAAGTATGTCTACGAATATTATCGTGGGGAGGAGAACAGTACGACGCTGTCCAGCTCCCTTTCAATTTTGAAAGAGAATCCTTTGGAGGACGAATCCATCTTTCTTTCCCAACCACAAAATCACTCTAGAGGACTTTCCGCTTGTCGTGTATTTTAGGTACCTAGATGCCACAAAGGCACTTTAGGCTTACAAACATTCCCAAATTTTTACTCAGTTCAAAAGGGCTATTAGTCTGGAAACGCCATTATACATCTAATTAAAAAAATTAAATTTTTTTATAAAATTACGCTACATATTTTTTGACTTTTTCACTTTCACTTTGTACAGAAGATACATACCGTTCCCTTGTTAGTCTGAATGTATATTCATCTAATAGCCTATAAAATGTTTGCCTATTTCTAAAGCGCCAACTTTATCGAGATTCTCTGCTTTTAAACCATATTAAATTTTAAAAAGAGCCTTTTTGCGCAATCATTAAAATCTGAACCATTTCAGAATGTTTTAAAAATTTTATTTTATATTAAAGCATTAATCAGCTTAAATACCGAAGACAGAAATTCTGCTGTAAAATTTTAAATGTTCATAGATTAAAAAGTTTTAAAATGAAGCAAAGGAAAATATTATTAGGTGTAAGAAATCGTAACGAGAATAAGGTTTTGAAATTAAAATTTAACTTCAGTTACAAATGGCGGAACTGAGTATATTAAAAACTGGCCGTTTTCGTAAAACCACAAAATTTCATAATTGTTAGCTCCCAATGCTACTGGTTAAATATTTCGGAGTGCCTTGGGTTCTAAACCATGTAAACTGCGAAAAAAAGGGGGTCAAGTTCTATATCTCTCGTTCTACTAGGCCGATTGACGAAATTCAAATTGCGTTTTCCATGTCTCGAACGAGGGATAGTAGTTTTAAATATCACTGCAATTATTTACATATTTACAAAAATTCGTAATAGTATGATAAAAAAATTAGACATTTTAGTAAAGATTTAAATTTCGATTTTAGTAAATAAGAACACTAATTGCTGATTATTAATGCATAAAATAAATTAATAATCCGAAAATTAATAATCCTTTTGTCCATCCGAAACAAAAGACAGGCTCATTAACTGGAACTCATCTGAGAATTAAAATGTTTAAACAAAAACTGATACAAAATTTGATCGACATATAGTAAATAAGTTTATTTAATTCTCAACATGAAGTAAAATCTATATGAGTTATTATCCCAAAGTCTTATTTAAATAATCAGAATTTTTAGCAGACGCTTCCTATAAAAATTTGACTAAAATTGTGTCAGTAAAAGATATTTAATAAAAATGTTGCTCAATTAATATTAATTCGAATGCATGAATTCTTTAAATTTCTAAAGCTGACCATATTAAAACTGGAGGTAATGAGAGTTATACTCAACATGAGATACTGGACGAAGCCCAGTGAGATTTAAAATAAAAATGTAGTATGTGGTTGCAATCTTAAGAACAGCTGTTTTTTCAAGAAAAAAAACTATATACACCATCATCCTTCCTATTGTTCAGAGTTTAACATCTACGAAAACCATGATTTGGTATCTTTGTAATGTGAAGCACGTAGACATTTCTAGCACATAGAAGTAAAACCTACAAATTACTGACCTGATAATCTTTTAATACAGTTATTAAGCTTGTAAATACCGCAGAAGAAACGAAGCTTTTCCCTCACGTCACAGTTTTGATGAGTCTGCTCTTAAATTCCTTGTGACTCAGCAAGATACTCCATTCTCAAGAAATTGAGGAAATAAATATGATGAAGTAGTAATCGCCGAATCGTCAAGAAACGATCACTATTATTAAAAATTTACTTACAAAAGAATTGTAAGACTTAAAACCTAGACTGAATGCAAAATTACTGTAGAAGTAATCTAAAAAATATGCTTATCTATTGTACGATTCTAAATGTCGTAAAAAACTTTGAGCCATGTTGTCTGAATTGAATGTGTGAATTGAATGCGAAATCTGTTAAAGTTTTAAAAATTGCAATGCATTTCTTTTTTTTTTCTTTTTTGTATTTCTCTTGTGAGGTGATCAGCGTGTAAATCAGCGCATAAACCAGCGAGTGTCAAAGCATTATTAAGAATATACCTAACTTTAAATAAAATTAAAACTTAAAAGGGCATATACAAGATTGTATCACACACACATATATATATATATATATATGTAATAAAAAGAGAAAAAGACATAGCAGTATTGTTTGGTGTAGAGGACTAGGAGTTTTGGCAGTCGAGGCAGATTAAATTCCAATTATGATAATATAATAATGTAATAAATTCCAGTATCGCGGCAAATTAAATTATATTTAAATTCACATTTGTAGCTCGCATTTATAGCTAGTTAACACTCTAATCGTGCCATTTTCAGAACATTTACATATCTGAATACTGTTGCGATAGGAAGCGAACACAGCGAAATGAAATGACGTCCAAGCAGCAACAGAGATACAAGCAAAGTTGGCATTTATCCAATATAGCAGCTCACCAAAGACGAAGGTTTTGGTTTACGTTAGAAAGGTTTCCGTTCTCAGAGTTTAGGTTCCGAAATAACTACGTCATCAACATTAGGCAAAATTTGTGGCATACATTAATCTACATCTGGTGCAGTCCAGAAATATTATTATTATTTTTAGAATAAAGAGGACATAATTAAAAAAGAGGAATTAAAAGGCTATTACTAAATTAAATTATAAAGCTGATTTACATATATATATATATGTGTGTCTGTTACACTAACTTTTAATTTTTTTCTGTCCTTTTCATACAAGCGTCAGAGTATACGTAGAAAAGTTGGAATATTAGATTGTGGGAACTTTTTAAGTAGTTTTCCATATTAATATCGTAAGCACTAAATGTATGTCTTTAAAATATGCTTTAGAATATATACTTCTTTTGAAGTAACTAGTTTGAAAGCACCAACTGGAATTCTCTGTGATAACTTATACAAAAAAAAACTTTTTTATGGGGAATGAGGTAGCTTTTGTTGTTTGAAGTTGTCAGAGCTTTATTACTGGTCAGCGCCTGCAAACAGAAAATGGTAACATTTGAAAGGCTAAGCTGAAAATAGATTATATTCTTTCCTTAATTGCCTTATTACGTATCTTTCTTGATCTGCATTAAAAATTTATCGTCGTGACCATGGTACTGTAAATAATAGGCTTATCACTTTCTCATTCTAAACATTTTGTGGCAGAAAGTCTTGCGTATTTTATCGGCGGATATTTTATGGGCGGGTGTTTATTATGTAAATATTGCAATATTATCTAAACGTAGACAGTATTATCTAAACGTACTCCAGACAACTGGAATACAGATGCATCTAAATAACGAAGACTTTTAGTACATTTTTCATGTAATGCGATAACAAGTCATACCATTGGCAGAAATGTAATTTTGTTTAAAAAATTAATTAGTAATTAATGATGACATAAAAATATATTATATCTCTACTTTATATTAATGTCATAGAATTTGTAGTACCATTAAGAGAGTAATTTTCACATATCGGTTTGACATGGCGAATGTGTAAAGATATGACACCGAAGCGACTCTAGAATACAGGAAAATTTTGTATGTGAAAACGCGAGGGGTTTTGCAAAACTTTTCACGGTGTTATACGATGGAAGATATATTATTTTATATTTATAGGCCTGAAAATTTTATTTCCGTTGCACTTCTATGTGCTCGTGCAATTTCTTTAACTTTTAAAAAGCGCAGTCAGTTTTCAACTCCCAGTGGCTCCGAAACAATTTCATTTCTTTTAAAATTTTCGGACAGGCATCTTTTTAAATATAAATCGTACTCAAAGAATCCTGTCGTAAGTCTTTTGATTCCGAAGTTCTGTAAATGCAATTCTAAATTTAAATTTTGGAGTCTATACATGCTGCTTCTTAGGTAGAAGACATTGACAAGCAACTGTGCGAACATCATGACGTTTCACTTACGGAATCACCAGGAAACTGTCTGTGACTCATTATCCATTTGAAAATATATCGGTTAACTATGCTAACAGTATATATATACATTATGTAATATAAGAGGAGAGCCGTGTTGTGCTCAACCTCATTGCACACCCTGAATTTCGATAACTCTTTTCCACAAAAATTTAAAAGTACACTTTCTGAAATGTATGTTTATATACTTGAGATTTGTTCTATAATTCTTTCTATAGAGAACTTTAAACATCTACTAAATACATCGTTTTGATACCCAATATCATGTCAAAAATTTCTGTTTTTTGCTTCAATGAAGACCTACTATTTTTTCTTAGTAAAATTATGCAGTTATTATTTATAAATTATTTAAAGGCATCTTCTTCAACTTAATTAAGCTGTTTGTTTAAAAAGAAAGGCACTTTTTTTGCAACTAATGAAATATTTAAAATAAAATTAATCAAAGGTTTAGTAAAATGCATTCGTAGGTCATAAATAAATCATTGAAGGTGATTAAATTCTAAACAGGCGATTATTTCTTGAATGGTATTTCTAAAATGTATTTTTATAATACAGAAAAAATAGACTTATCTTTTGCTGAAAAGTTTGAGATTGTGATCTATAGACTTTGATTGTTTAAGAGTGATAAATTATCTGAAAAGGTTTTAAATAGTATACATTATGGTGATTTGTTAGGTTTGTCAGGAAGCTCAGTGGATCGCTATGGTCAGGTTGTAAGTTAAAGGAAGTTGTAGAGTCACTGGGGCAGGATCGTGAAAAATGTCCAATGCCCTCACCGGATTTGAACTCTGCACCTTCTGAATACGAGTCGTGTGTGCTTCCAGTACACCATGAAGGTATGCGAAAGGGAGGGAGAAAATACCTTATAATGTTTTTATGATGTTTATTTTAGTAGTTATTTATTTTTACGGTAATTTTGCTACGTATATAAAAGTAATGTTATTACATTATTCATGCGTACAAATTTTTCCTGAAAGTAGGAATCTGGAGAACGAAAGCTTCACAAAGCAAAAGTTGCCGAAATTTTGGAGTCTAAAGATTTTGTATTGGATAAAATAACTTTCATTATTAAAATTGCTATTAATCTTTTGAAATCTTTGAAAAAACTGTTTTAATCGTATCTCTAAAATAGTTTCATGGAAACACAGAAAAACCACTTACTTTAACTAATTAAAATATAAACATGTTTAACTAAATGGAAATTTTGATCTGCATGGACAAAATAAAAGGTTATTTTGTTTTTTTTTTAAACTGTTCTTATAAAATTATTTGTCTTCTTTGTAGAATTTTTATTTATGAAAGCAGATATTTGTAGAAGTTTTATTTATGAAAACACATGCATAAAATCAATATTTAAGGCAATAAACGCGTAACGCCATTTCTCATGTACACGGTATATTAATTATAACTGAAGATTATAAATTAATATTTCCCTTTACACTTTTTCGATACCAAAAGCATTACAGATGTGTATATTCTAATGATACCTCGCGCATCTTGTAGTGTGAAATCATTAAATTATAATTATCTGTAATTCCTTCAGCTTCGAATTCCATCGTATTCTACATGCTGCATAAAAGAATATAATAAACGGCAACAAAATAATTATCCGGGAAAACGTTTCCTGAAATTAAAACTATTAGCAATATAAATTAGTTAGTTAGTTGTTGATTATGTGTGCGAAATAGCAGTTTCTAAACTTTTAAATAAAGGGGTATATACAAATATAGGAATCACACGAATTATGAAAAATATTTTAAATTTCTAAATTCTAATTTTCGTGCAGGTTTGCGCCATTTTAATCTTTCAGATCCTAATCTGAGAACTTGTGAAACGTTTTAACTCAAAGCTTTGTAAAGAGCTGTTTTATTGATGCACTATAGGGGAATTCATTTAAAAAATTACATGATTGTTGCAGTTTCATTTGACTTGAATCATCAATATCAACTTGTAGAGGCCCTGAGTGGCACTATAGAGTGATCTGGTCATTATTTCCTAGTTATCATTTTCTGGAGTAAATTTAGCGTTTCATGTTTTTTATCATCTGTTATAATCTTGAAATAATTTTTCTTTATCCATACTAGTTTTGATTTAAAGGAATTGTGGGAGAATTTAAAAACATGAACTGCTGTTCAAATACATTTTAGCAAATTATTTTAAGAAAGTGAATCTCAGACTTTAACAGTTTTAATTGAATTCATTTAATAAAATTCCTTCTATTTTGTTAGAAAATATAGGTATGTTTAAAAAGAATTATTCCTAAATTTGTGTAGTATTAAACTCAGATTTCGTAATTTCTTCCCCTTTTTAATAATTTTTCCTATATGAAGGATTTGAGAAATTTGAAAGGTTTGAGAAAATGCAGAACATGGAATCAGAGTCTACGCAATTTAGGATTCGTGCTACCTCTAATTTTAAGCCACTTTTGCACTGAACCTAAGTTACCGCATTTCGAACATAGATAGCGTGTCCGTTGCTTCAGAACTGTCATGGACACCAAAGAAAAAATGCCGAAGCACTCTGGAAAAATGTTGGGGCACGGAGGCAAGTACCGATAAATAGCATATTTCCCTAGTACATGAAAGAGAAATCAGCATGTAGCTGATACAGAAAATAAGCGTGTTCAAATAGAATGCAATTATTAGAGGATATTGACCCTTTCACGAAAAGGTAGCAAAGTGTGCGAGTATTGACTTTTTACGATACGAATTCCGAATGTCTTTCAGTGAATGATAAGTGATATGCGTTTCCTGATAAATTCTTTTCAAATCTCTTTCTGTTAAATTTATTTTATTAATATTATTTCATTTTAAATTATTATTATTTTATTTTGATGAACTCAAGGAATATAATAATTAAATTGAATAAAATAATTTCTGAAACATTTGTTATTTTTAATAAAAATCGATAAGAGCCTTATATATTGCAGATTTTAACTGCAGTGAGAATCATTTTCTGACAGAGTTTCTAATATATTTTTAAAGAAAATAATGTTTTATATTATCAATATTTAATCACAGTTTGAAGTCATATTCTGATATAATTTCTATACCAGTAAGCTTAAAGGCATAATTTCTTAATTCCGTATTCGTTTAAATGCTTAAATTTTCTTTATTAAAAATACAGCTTGCCTCTATATAAATGTTCCCATTTACCAGGCAAGCGTGTAACTTTCTTCCCTGATGTGTTCAACGGCTTAAGGCGTCATTTATTGCACGACAAAACGTAAGTTCACTATCGAACAACATGTTATTAATTGATCTCATTGTTTTGGGTGAGTTCTATTGAATAAATTAGAGAAAATGAAATCTAATTATTATAAAGTTAAAAAAATTATCCGGAATGTCGTATTGACTGAGGTTGAGACAATGTGATTACACTGTCTGCTGCATTTCATCTTCAATATAACTTACATGAAATTCTGAACCAAATTTTTAAGAACTCTAATGTGAAATATTTTAAACAACAGTTGCGTTACTCTGAGAACAAATAACTCCATTTTAGTGCAAATCAAAATATCTTAAAATTAGTTAGCACAATAATTACTTTTACGGAATATTAGGCGTTGTTTTGAGCCACAAAGCGTTGTTTTGAGTTTCTAGCCTTATAAAATCATTATTACATTTTATAAAAAGTATTATTTTTTTAAATTATTCATCGCATGAATATAATATAATTCATCGCATGAACATAATATATCTTAAAAGACGCTATGTGAATAGGACATTCATGAATTTTAAATTTTAGCTAAAACGTAAAATTTATAACTCCTTGAGTAGCCTAAATCTCTTCTTAGTATTTAAAAAAAATTAGTTCTGCTGAGAACTGAAACATCGAATATAAACCGTCAACTACAGACCAATGTAATGTAAAACTGTGTTTTCTCTGTAATATTTTTGAATTAAATTGAAAGAATGACCAGCTATTTTAAAAGATGGTTATACCCTAGTCCGTCATTATCATCAGAGACAACTCCAAACTTAAACTCCGCGATTAATGTCTTTGTAGACATACACAATAAAAGGTTCTGTGCAGTTTCAGCTATTTGTGCAGAATATGAATAATTTCAGTCGAAACGATAGCAAACAAGTAAATAGATGTATATGTTGAAGTATGCTAGTTGGATTTAATACTGAAAAACAAGTTTCATGGGAATATTAATCGGTATATATGCAAGAGACAACATAAGAAATAGTTGGATTACTGAACTTTGTTTTTTCTTTTCTTCAATCTTTTTTCGTAACTCATTGCCATGGCTCCAATAAATTCTGAATGCATTTTTAATCCTCAGCCGCCTATCTATGAGAGGACCCAAGTTCAAGAACGCTACCAAATAGCGTTTGCGTACCCTATCAAAAAAGGATATATAAAGTTTTCATTGAGAAATCTTGTTTAATAGTTTCCCCTTCCATTTTATCCAATCCAAATAGCTTCTAATTACAATTACAGTGCTGAAGGAAATTCTATATATGCCGGTTAATCCTACGCCTGTAACTATCTAAATATGAATCTAAAATTGTTATGTTGCTGCTCCTTTACCTTTTTAAAAACCCCAATAACTGATTTTCTGTGAAGTTCAGCTATGAAGAGGCTCTCCCCCTTTTTATTTTCCTTCTATTTGTCACTATATTTTCATTTTTATTTATGTTAGAAAATTATTCAGTTTTAAAATATTAGACAAATTCTCCCTATAGAAATTGATAAGTATTTAAAACTCATGAAAATTCGATACATTACGCTATATATTCCTGAAAACCGAGCAGATCTTTATCTGTTCTATGGTGCAAAAATCCTAAATGTGCAATGAATAGTTTGACTGTTAAATAAGAATTTCTGTGAAACATTCAACACCAAGTAGAAATGTTTATGACCATCTTGGAAGCAGCTGTTGTGGAATATCACACTTTCATTGTTAAGACATGCGTGTGAAATGTTTAAAAAAAACCGGATGGTTGAAAAGAATCAAAAATTATTTCTAAACTAACAGCGAAAACATGTTAAGTATAACTATATAAAAGTGGGTTGCAGCATGAAATAAATTCTGAACCACATTCAATAAATTTCCTTTAATAATTTATTTATTAAAACCCTATGAGCCTTTTATATGGTTCATGTTATACGCTTCGTAAAACGTTAGAGCAATTATACTATTTATGACATTTACTTATAAATTGCTGGACTTTAAAATCTATTATGAGTCAGGCATTTTTAATATTGCCTTTTTCATTCGGAATAATATTAATTACATCAAAATGTCTCCTTTATTTTTCAGTATAAAACTAGTTAAAGTTGAATGGTTGAATTAAATAGACTTTGAAAGATGTTAAATAAATTTCCATTGACATTTCATTAATTATTTAAAGATATGTTTCGAAAAAATACAGCAATTATAATATTTACGACATTTACTTACAAGTTGCTGTACTTCAAAATTATGAAGCAATCATTTTTAATGTTGCCTTTTTCATTCACTAAGAGGAATAATATTAATTATATTAAAATTTCTCCTTGATTTATCAATATTTGTTCTTACACGGTGGCAATATTTGTCTCGCTACACGTCCACTGCCTTTTGATGAATGAGTCACGCCCTTTTCAGTTCTTTCTATTTAGATAACATCGCTGACACACCTAACCACACCCTGTTCTGGTATTTCTGTCTTCTAAAATGTATTTTACACGTCGGCCTTGTTAGCCCGAAAAATCATAAATATTAACAGTTAATATTAATTTTTACTCATTTCTCTACCCTGTTGCGTGTTGTCCGTATTTCAAAGAGATGGTAATAAATAGGATGTTACTATAGTAACTGTTTTTTTCTTCTTTTTTACTGCCTTTGAGATTTGTCATGTGGTTATTTTATAGGAAAATAGTTAAAATTATATTATAAAATATATGCATGCCTATTTTAAGGCTTTTTCAAAATTTATTACTCATTTCCCAATTCCATATTTCAGTAATATGTTAAATTGTATGTATATCGTAAATGATTTCTCCAATAGGAATTATCCCATTGTATGAGAAAGCACATCAGAAGAAAATATCGTGCCTCTCTATACAAAACAACTTCTAAAAGTGTTTGTAACTCTTTTAGAAACGTTTCCAAAATTTCTAAAATTGTTTGCTCTTTTAGAAATGTTTCCAAAATTTAGTGGCACTTTTATTTATGTATAGTTTTTTTTAACTATTTAATTATTTCTATGCGGTACTTTTCCTTAGAACTGAGATACTTATTATTGCAATATAGAAAATATTAAAATGTATCTGATAATAAATCATGTCTTTTACATCTCATTGTGAGCTTGATTAATAAGATAAAAATATTATTTTTTCTTTTCCAAAGTTCAAGATTATGACGCATTTTTTTATGTTTAAAATACTTTTTATGATTATTAGATCAGAAATAAACAGATTTATTTCTTACATTGTATGAGACAAATTGCACTCCAGCGTTGTTAATTTCACTTTTTTATTGCACTTACTTTATGTCAATGTTAAATGACCAAAAATGAAATGATTGTTTAAACCGCAACTCGCCTTTTACTTAGTCGTGAAAGGACTAATACAGTTATTTGCTCTACATATTTTCAGAACGATTGAAACTACATAAGCATTTTCCATAGTTATTGAAATGATTATATAACATTTACGACATTCTCTTAAAACCTGCACGATTTCAAATTACGTTATTTTAAGTAGTACTTTACTGATTTTTACTAAGGTTTTAATACTTAGGAGTTACAAAGGTATGGTCAGTATTATTATTATTACACAATACATGGTTTTTGGTATGATTTAGATATTCTCCATCTTCAGAAATATTTTTGTTTTACTTACAGCTTGGTATGTCCATTTTTCATTTTTGGTCTAATTGGTTTAGGTTCGTTGCAACTATAACGATATGATTCAGCATCAGTAGGACTTTAGCTCAGGAAACTATGCATTGTCGAACTTTTTTCTCTCTAGGGAACTAAGGAAACTTGTATAAATAACTGCTCTTTCTTTGTAAATTTTCCCTTTTCTATAAAGTGAAGAGCAGGGGAAAAAAGGAATGAAAACTTCTGACGAAAGATTAATGTGTTAAGAAGCATAACAATAAAGATAACGAATCGTTTTGACTGCATTTCTCTAAAATAAATGAAAGGAAACAAAGGGAAAACATTTGCTTTCTTTTCCTAACATCACGGAATTTATTCGAAAAAATAATTTAATTTTAAGAATTTAGTAACATAAATTTCCGCATTGCTTCCTTAATCATAAATTTATCATTTTTTCGACTGATAAAATATTTATTTGTATCTAATTCATTTTCTAAACTTTTAAAGCTGAGGATATAACAGAGAAAATAAAAGCATGCGATTTCTTATTTGATGATGAGAATTCAATTTTGATCACCGGAATGAATACGGGTTTCCAAAATTATCTTTATTTGTATTAAACCATTAATTGTTAAAATGTATTGCATAAAACTTAATGAATTCATTTGATGGATTAAAAGTATCGTAAGTTCGAAGTGAAAAGTGAAATATGACAGTAAGTAATGCATAATATAATGAAACGAATAAAATTGAAGTAATATGTGAAAATGAAATTTTAGGAAAGTGGAAAACTGGTACAAATTTTTGACTTTGATAAGGAATTGATCTTTCCTAAATTGTATACGCATATTGCAATGCAATTTCATACTTTGAATAAGGTTATTAATTAGGAAATGGGAAGCGGTTAATTTCCAGTTTCTCATTTAAAACAGTCATAGAAGCATGACAATCCGTCGAATCAGAATTTTGCCTCGCAATAAATTTTAGTGGTTTCTCACAAGTTCTGTAATGGATTTAAATCAGGTTATATGATTGGCCGATTTATTTTCATATTATCATCTTTTTAGAGAAATATATGAGGTTCCTGCTATTTTAAATAACCAGGTATATTATGATTTATACCTGTACTATTACTTCTTTCTTCCGTTTCCCTACCAGAATGTAAATTAATTCGATAGCGTTTAACGAGATATTTTCGGATTGCAAGACAGAACATGTGTTTCTGCCTCTCGATCTCCTGTTTCTAGGTTAGCGAGTTCAGAAAAGATTTTATTCCTCAGCTTGCCTTATAGTTGCTAATCTTTGAATTGTTACACTGGTGAGAAGTCTGAGTCAACCTCGCGTTAAAGCAATTGGTGGACTTTGGCTACTAGACATATTTGCTTTTTCAAAGTTGAATTTACTATTACTTCTAATTTGAAATTTGAATTTACTATTACTTTAATTTACATCTTGACAAATGACTGGCTGATTATGTCAAGTACGGGACCAGCATTTATGTTTATAGCTGTGATTTAGTAAATAGGTTTGTTAAATCATCCCGAGATTCTTGAGTTCTATCCAGACATAGCGAGAATTCCTTAACATCTATTAGGAGATTGATATTTGTTTAAGCTAATAAAACAAGTCAAACCTTATAAATGTATCACTCAGATTTATTTGACATGGACTCACCTTATATAACCCATAAATACTTGATCCACATCTACCTCTAATAATGCCTTTCATTGAACTATTGTACTTCATTTCGATATCTGTGGACATCTGTGTCGAATACATGCAAAGGAATATGACTGCTGATAGTTATTTCTCATTATGTCATCATAAGTGCACTTCTGGAATGCTTATATTCTCTAATACTCCTGGAAATCCCCCGTATTCTTCCAAGTGAAAACGTTTTTTAATTGCATTCCATACTGAATCCTGGCTCGTCACTGAAAAAATAGGACCATTATTATAATGCTTGACTCTGTTGTTCTCTAAACCAGTTCATGCAAGCTCTGCTTTGTTGTGAGGTCAACGAAGCAAAGTTTATTGGCTTTCTGAGATATAGGTCTTTCTGATTATGTTTTCCGTATACAGCCTGCTGAGATGTAGAAATTTAACAAGTGGCTTCAATCTTCAAATTCGGTAACCTAACACAAATTCCTTTTATAAACAGCAGTTTTAGTCACCTACCAATTTGTCTTATCGTCCTAGCAACAATTTCCGAGTCTTTCAAACGTTTACAAAGAGCAGCTATTGTCTTTTAATTATTTAGCGGCCTTAAAATTTCCATGAATATTCAGTTTCTAAACGGTTGGCAGCTTTCCAGCTCAAAAATTATTCCAAGTGATACTACTTTGAAGCCATAAAAACGCATCTTTTTGATAAATACTTAAATCAAACCCTAAATGTCAGAGATTTTCGCGGAAATACACATTATGTACACTTGCTGCGCCTTTGAATGATGTTATCCCATATTTTATATTTCACGAACGGATTATTTAAATTTCCCTAAACGAATGATTATTTATTGTATAAATATCATGATTTTTATGTGCGCAAAAATAACTACTGATATCAGTAAATAAGTGTGCTCTCCGATTTTTTTAAACCTATGATTTCTTGTTATACACATTCGAGAGCTTAAATAGATTACCATAACATAATTTAATCAGGCTAAATGAACATTTTCAGTATGTTTTCACTCTGTTCTTAAATTGCCATGTAAAGATACAAGCTGAAACTTCAAGTTCTACTCGAAACAACTCATGTTAGTTATTTAAGTAACTAATACACATTTTGTGCATCTGTTTGTAATTTATAGTATTATATATTTTGAAACAAAAAGTAAAATTAATTTATTTCATACTGCGAATTAAAATTTACAGAAGTAATACTCAGTTTTATAGGTAGTTTAAGAAAAAATGTGTATAGAAATAAATTGCAAAAACCGATAAAAAATTATAACATGAATGCCCGTAAGCAACGTTTTTCCATCTTTTAAGATTAATTTCTGTACATGATACATATATAATACATGCATCAACAAGTTCCTACAGCAAGATCTCGTTTCCCAATAGATTTATTTATTTAATCGTTACAAGAATATGAATCTTCTACTTCTTTTATATAAAAATGGTGTTTTCCTGTGAAATATTTCTTACATCGAACTTTCAGAAACCCAAAAGGCAACCATCAATATATTAGGCAATCATTTATCCAAACCTTACCAGACACACTAAACAATCTCCCGATTACTAACAAATAATCTGTGATAATCAATCAAATCTATGATATTATTAACCTAAAGGAAAAGAAAGACTATTATAAATATGTAAGGAAAACTTATGTTGTGTGTTGTGTATGATGTCGCTTTCTAAAGTTAGCGCAAAACATGGTTAAAAGATTGGGTGGCCATGATTACGCTGAATTATTGAAAAAAAGGGGGCTTGTCTTGGAGAACATAGCAAAGTGGACTATAATAAAGAAGGTTTAAATCCATAAACTCAAACACGTTAGTAATTGTTTACAACTTCATCTTGCCTGTCTACTTTAGTATCCAATTTTGAGTTTATCGACTGCTATATCGAATGCTTTTAGTACTCCAGTGTTAAGCTCATGCATTTTTAAGTCATATACGTTTTATGTAGGCACTCAAAAACGTAAAACAAAAACCACACTAAATCTGTTTGCACTAAGTCATACTTTTCTTCAAACGCGTTCTTCTAAGGGCGCAGAATAGATGCTAAATAAAGTTGCTTTTTCTCCTCGAAAGCTCAGTAATCTTCGAGTACCTTTCGATACGCGAACAATAAACTAATACAGGCTTGGGTTAAAATAGCGATTATTAGAGGAATTAAGGTAGCAAGAATCAGCGTAGTGTTCATGTATTTGTAAGTTTAGTTTAAAAGGTTTAAATATGAAAGCCTCTGCTTCAGCTGCAGAAATACAAGTGACGTATAAGAAGATTGTACTTAGACGATAACAGTAAGGTAAAGAAAGTTCCTATCATTGTTATCGCCTGAACACAGATTTGTCTTCTATCATTGCAATTCTGCAGTTGAAAAAGGAGGTTCTATATTTCAAACTTTGTATCTAGACCTGGAACTTTATGAATATGACACTTGTTGCCTTAACCCCTCCAATAATATAGGCCATTTGAAAAGCAAAGTAACATAACATGAACATGCTCAAAGCGGAGAATTAACTTTGTTTTTGACTTGCATTCGAGAGACAAAGCATTTTAAAGCCCTTTATTAATAGTTATCTTCAGGTAAGCATACAAATCTTCATTTATACAGTACTTACGTTTACTCATTCATTTTGTTCATTCAGACTGCAGAATGTATTAAATTAAAATTCAATTTCGATTACAAAATCTAAACGAAGTGTCTGTTGATTCTTTGCATACACCGATAAAGGATGTCTTCACCTCACGAGATCGCTTTTGGTCATGCACGCTGAAATTAGTAGCTGACATCACATATTTTAATCATCAGATATTTAATAATGTTGTCATAAATTATTAAAAAACGCATGATTTATGTGATGGATAATTTATTCAAACAAAGTATGAACGAAGTTTTAGATAAAGCACAAAATTAAGAAACAAGATTTAAAAGTTAGAGACTCTATATCGTACAATCTAAAAATTCCAAAAAAATACTTATAACCCTTACTAAATGAACCACGTTCAGGTCCATGAATCATTTACCAAAATGATTTTCAGGTAGATGTTCTATTTCAATGTAATACATAAAATAGGTATAATAAAAAATTAGAAATAAGTTTCAAAACTTGAGTTTCTATTTTATGGAATCTAAAACTTCCAAGTAATAGGCTTAGAACTCAAATTATGCAAATCACGTGGCAAATTTATGAATCACTTTAAAGAGAATATCAGCGGTTACAATACTGTACATGAAATATATGTTTTTTTAAGTACTCTTAATTACGCCAAGTTCAGAAACATTAAAATGGATAAAAATAAAATTTATATATTATTTTTGTATAAAAGTAAATACGCATCTATAGTTGAAATTTAATGACGTAGCGTGAATTCAGAAATGAATGTCAGTTTTTCTTCTTTTATGTATCTAAGCATATTTTCGTGATTGAAATATATTTTTAGCTCCAAAACCTTTTTTGTTATTTTATATTGAACAAAAATAAATTTTCTAGACGAGAAATGTTTTATTGATTTAAATTAAAAAAACGCTTGCTATTTAGTTTTGGAAAAATGCGTATCATTTGAAAAAATAATAAGATTCAATAAAACGAAAATGATTTTTTCGTCAAGAAACTTGTTATTGATTTAAATGAAAAAAACCATTGAGAAATCTATTTAGGTTTGAAAAAAAAGTTTGTTTCATTTCAAAAAAATAAAATATAATTTAATTGCTACATAACTCATAATTCTGAAAAGCTCATTTTGCGGAAGTTAATTAGAATTTTGTTTTAAATATGTATCTGGTATTTAATTAACTGAAACTTAGATATTTGAACAAAAACGAGCAAAAGAAATGTATCAATTAAAAATATTCAAATTAGTTCTTTCTTCGACTGCATTTAAAAATAAAACCAAACATATCAATATTAATTTGTACTTGAACAAACTGCAATCAACAGATAAACTAGAAAGTGAAGAAAACTTGAGTTAAAAAAATGAGTGCTAGATGCAATGTAATCCAGATATTTTTTTTATAAGCTTTTCTGTTTTAGTCATTTTTAAGGTCCCTCTTTCCAGGAGAATCTCTTATTGATCTTAAGAGATTTTTTTCAAGCCCTCTTCATGAACTGATACCACGTTTCGAGACACACTTGAAGCGCCGAACGTGTCTTACGCTTCCTATTTACTTAGCTGCTTAATTCAAGCGTGACTCATGTATATTGGATTTGTCACGACTTGCAAGCGAAGTGCAAATGTTTCTTGATGGATTCGAAGAGAAAGGGATTAGAATTCGTTTAGTTTAAACACAGATGTAAATGTATATGCATTTGAAACCTAAAAGAGATTGCATCAGTGATAAATTATTCCGTTTAAAGTAAAAGGTGTTATTACTTTTAATACTCTATTTTTTTTTGCATTTAGGATATCGAAAACTGTTGAAATAAATATAATATTTTACTTATTTAAAAAATGAAAAGCAGGGTTTATACAGTGTTGTACTTATTAAATGAAATACTAGAAAGAATCAGAATAAAGAATAAAAACTCTTTTTGATAGAAAAAATTCATTTATTAGACTTAAAAATCGCTTTTTCTAAATTAATTGTAGATGGACAGGTTTTCGAAAAAACTGCATTTTAGTTTTCTGAAATATATTCATGTCTAAAATTAATTTCACGGGCATGAAATCACGTATTTAAACTATACTTTTATGAATGTGTGTAAAATTATACATATCATCATAATACATAAATGCAATATAAAATATTAACAGCATTACATGGTATAAAACTGTAGCATGAAATATAGAAATGGTAATAATATATTTCATGGAGAGTTATAAAAAATAACTCGAAAAGAAAAGCCGTATGGTTTCAGCACATTTACTTCTGTGAAAGGAGGGTATCTTCGTGAACTACTTTTCCAAGATCCATAAATTCTCCCCCTATCGGACGAAGATCAGGAGATTTTGCTGCCCATGGTATTCGCTGAATGTCTTTACTTTCAAGAAATTTGTCAACGATGTTTGCTGGATGTGGCCGAGCATTAGGCCTATAGATAAAACGTCAGATCCATATGCACCTCTGAAAAGTCTTACTTAGGATTCTAATACCTCATCTTGATATGTCTGGCCTCTCACAGATCCACTGTTGAAAATGTGTAAGAGCGTACTTCCATCGATTATTAATCTGCCCTATACCATCACATTTGCATTATAGAAGTGGTCTTGTAATGTTCGAAGGAGGATTTCGGCCTTTTTGACTCCTTACAGATGCAAGTATGTTAAGAATCAGATGTTACGTTAAACCTCAACTCATCAGCAAAGAAAACCTGAGGCCATTGGGGATTTTTATGTTCTGATGTTCTTTGCACCAATTAAAGTGATCCCTTATTTTGTTGTGCAGACAGACACACGTAACCTTGACTTTATCACACAATTTGCCGTGAAACAACAGTTCCTGTGGAGGGTGCAAGCTCTGAACTTAATTGTCGAGCAGTAGACTTTCTGTTAAAAAGGGCAGTAATTGCAAGTTATCGATTTTGAGAAGTAGCTGTCCTTGTAAATATCTTATCCAGGCCTTCCTTACAACAGTTTCAGATTTCGATAATCGTTTCCATAGTGTTGAGACTGTCTACCAAAGTATTTGCACATCTTATTGCTTCCTTGATTCTCTGTCCAGCTTCTAAACAACCGATGATTATCCACAGCACAGACTCTTTCAAATGATACTTAGGGGCCGTAACAAGTCATTTTGAATCCTTACACCCTAAATTCAAACGCTGTATTGCATAAATTTACTTATATATTCACTTTGCGAAACTGCTTGTTTCACCGTTAGATGACTTAATGTCTTGATTTCTATATCAGAAGCAATTTAATCACTTTTGATTGCATAATGCTACTTGTGCTTGTCTTTCATAAATTTCCTGCAAAATCAGTACATCAGTTGGATATTTCATGGAATATCATCATTTTGGGGTATCAAGAGATAAACATGAATTATTTAAAAAATATTTTTAGATGGTTTTAGATATTTAACTTAAACAAGGAGTTAGCCTTTAACAACCTTGGGGGGGGGAAATCTGGTACTAATTATAGTATATTCTGCATGGTAGAATGATATGTATGTTTAGTGAAAGACTGCACATATACTTACTTGAAAGTTCCTTTGCCACATACATATATGTAATTGCAAAATGTTATATTTGATTGAAACACTTTTTGTGATGGGGAAGAGTGCAATATCGGCTCAATGTATATTTTTTCGTAGTTTTTACCTAGGCAGTATCAATCAAAAAAGTATTTGTTTTTATTGCATGTAACTATTTATGCGTTGTTGTACAAATTAGGAAAAGTTTTATATGCCTAAAGCATCAAGCACATTTTAACAAATTAATATTATGTTTAGCAAGAGATAGACAGAATATTTCACAGAAAGAAAATGACGAGTGAACCTGAAACCAGATACATCACACTTTGCACGAGCTCAGATCATTGTTTGTTTCCTTTGAAAAAGAGAGGGAACACTTGTGAAACCCAAAACGTACTCATAGTATAGCTCTGCAAACGTACTCATTTACATAGCTCTGCAAATTCCATTAAAAGTTAATCATTTTTTATTACATTAACAGATATCAAATTAGATATTCTTTTCGATTTCTAAGATATAACAATAAAGTTTAAACCATTAAGTGAAGGCGTTTATCATTCAAGGGTCATCCAAAATTACAAAAATTCTTCTTACTCTAAATTCTTTATTCTGTGAAGATATGTATAAAATTTTAGACGTCAACTTGTAGAAATTATAATATTGTATTGTCGCTAGCATTCTGCTAACTAATACGGCATCAGTATATTATGCCTATTTGTTCCACTTCTGAGTTAAATGGATATGTGTATGTGTTCAAGCATAATCCTAAATATGCAAAACTACCCTGTAGTTCAATTTTTATCAGTATAAATTATAAAAGCTTTGAGTATTATACATACTAATCCTTGATCTAGAGATAACAGCAAAACAATTAAGCTAATTTCCTTGAATGGATCTGAAAATGTCTTTATATCTTAACTGCGTATTCCATATTAGTTCTTTTGTCAACATTTTACACGATTAAAAATTCAGCAGAGTAATATCATAAATCGATCAGCAACTTTTTTATTTCAATTATATATATAATTTCAACTGTATCTTACAGGAATTATTATTTGCTTTACAGAAATTGTTATTTGCCTTAAAATTTCAGTCCTAATAAGTAAAGAATTTGCTATGAAAAATTATTTTACATGTCGCAGCGTGCTATTAATTTGCCGATTTAATCAACAAGAATAGCAGCACATCGATCTTAGTATAATAAACAAATGTGACAGGAGATAAAGAAGATTATCATTTTTGTTCCTCCTTATTCCTCATTCAGAAAACTTCCCCAGTGGCATAACAGCCAGTCTTGTCTTTTCTGAACAACGGCGAAAATTTCCCTGCGGGTCTAGGAAAAGTATTACTTAGGAAAAGCTGGAATTTCTTTGCTGACGGGCAGAAGTTCTTTTTGGTTATTCTCTGGATGATATGAAACAGGAAACACAAATTGCTTTTCTATCTTCCTATAAATTTTCTTTTTATTGATTCAAGTTTACTGAGAAGTGATAGAATAAATTGCGTCGAAATGGCATAGTATTCTGAAACATAAAGGCATCGCTACAAATTGGAATTCTCAGCAATAATTTTCACAATTGTTGCCCAGTTGATCTGATATCCAACATAATTTTATCGATAAAATATTGTTGGTTATTTAGAAGACATTTATAACCTGACAAGAAAACATACATGAGTTATGTTAATGCATTATTGATATTTTTATGCTTTATGTTGCAGATTGTAGCATTATATTTCTTACTGCATCTGATTTCTTTGAATAAGCTGATAACTTGAAATCCGATAAAATATATGGCATTAGAGGATAAATCTGCAACTGCATTCTTCTTGACAAAAGATATTTTTATAGAGACCCTTCTAATTTTATTAGTTATTGCTATGAATCTCACAAATTCGGATTAACTGATCCTTTTCTTCAATTTCAAAGCTCTAAGCAACATGTAACATTCTGTATTAAATAGGTATACTGTGTTTTATGTTATACTGAAATTACTTTCGATCGGGCCAAAATTTATTTTAGAAATTCAATTCACATAAAGTTTTCTGAATACAATTCTTTAGTTAGTAGATTAAATAAATTAAGTATTTTCTTTATTAAAATTATAAACTATTGTCTATTCACTATACAGGGCTTCGTTTAGAAGCATTTTAATACATAAAATAAAGTAAGTATTTTTAAAGATCTTTTTTTTTCAAGGTAATAAGTTCATTTGTGATTTTCACTTTGACTTTTTGGGCAGAATTGAACAAACTTTCTTCGCAAAAATCAATAATAAAATATAGTGTTTCGACCTAAAAAGTATATTTGAGTTTTATGAATAGTATCTTATTTTAATAGCTACCAAATGATTATACGAGGGAAGTAACTTGAAAAGTAACAACTCTTTATTTACAAATGTCACAAAGCAAATACCTCTGTGAAACTTTTATTGTTCTTAGATGTTTTCACCCCGGATGTATTCCCTAAAATACCAATGATAAGGAATTTGTAGTGCACTTATAAAAAGGGATGAGCTCTTGATAAAAAAGGATGAGCTCTTGATGGTTCTAGTGGAATCATTTATTGCTTGAAAGAATCTATGGAACAGTTCAGAAATGAACTCTGTGAAGCGGTTCCTTAATCTTAGAAATCAATTCATAATCACGGAAATTTAAGCCAATGGGAGTATGATGGAAGACAAAACTCTTTTTAGTCCCAATGCGTGAATTACTCAGCCATATGTTGCACTATATGCACCCGAGCATTTGCCTGCAACATGACAGGAAGATTCAGCAGAAAATGTCGCCGCGTTTTTTGAAAAGCTGGCAGAAAATTAAATTTCAGAAATAAAGAGTGGTACTGCACAATTACGATTCTTTGCTTGAAGTGTAATGTAACATCAGGATAATGCTATCACTGTCGTAATGAATATCACCTAATTTTGAAGAACATTTGAATACCTTTTATGCCGTGTAATGAGTCCACTACGTTTTGTGCTTTGGTTTGTGGTTAGTAAGATGTGATCTATCTCATCTAGCTAATGATATGGCTTAAGAAAATCCCTCACTCGCACTTACAGCTCTTCAAATAGGTTTTCAGCAGTACTCATTAAAACCATTCCTGCATTTCTATAAATCTGCTCTTCATATTTTTAGAATAGTGTGGCTGCACAGCTTTAGACAATTTATAAAGGTCTGTATTTCTCTCGTCTCAGGGCTTGGGCAAAAGAGAGGAATAAAAACTGTAGACATTGCAAGGCAATTTGGTATTGAACTATAGTATTGTATAAGTGAAAAAGACTAGTTCATTTACATGTTATATCTACAGCAGTGTTGTCCACTACTAAAATTCCAACTCATACGCCATTGAAATAGACATTTTCTACCATAGTTACTGCAATTTCAATTTTTTTCAAACTTACTTATTTGGAACTGTGCTTACTTACAGTTCTGCAAGTCTATATATTCTTCATATTCAACTTCAATAGTGATGTAGTATGAAATCTACCCATTTTAAATTAGTTATTCCTAAGATGGTGTCACTAAAAAGTCATTTTCAAATTTGAAAATACAAATAATTAAGAATACATAAATGAAGTTGATTCGGTTAATTAAATTAATAACCTATGAAATTTTTATTTCCTTTAAATTTAATTTCATTTCTATTTTACAAAGCAGCTGTTTCTATGTGTCATGCAACCACATGCATTGTGAACGTCGGGCAGCGTGGCCCAAAATAGGCATCACTTTTATCAACGGATCTCCACCATGCTTCTACGAAGTAACGTCGAAGCATTTGCAGTTTTGTACTGCAGACTTCATTAGTTTCATAATTAAATAGTAATAGCTTCATAAAACAAAACATTCAGTAGCTTTCGTATTCGAACGTGTGATAAAATGGCAGAGAAAAATTAATAAAACAATTATTAGCTTTTGTGTCTCATCTAAAATGTAGGCACTTGATCGCATACTACATCATAACCTTTAAAATTTCGGTTTAAAATTTAAAATTTCATCATTACCTTTAAATTAGAGCTGCATTACTACTTACATTAGTGATTTCATTCAATGTGAAATTTTTTGCGGCTGGTAGAAAATAGCACGATGATAAAAGTACATTCGTCCTTCAATATTAAAATGATAAAAAACTGAAAATGGAAAGCAGGCTTTTCCAACGTATCCTTAAGAATTTCGATAGTCATATCCATATACTCTTTAGGATACATGAATATTTTTATTTTTGCTCTGAATTGAGTGAATTAATGTAAAATTTAGGCTATACTCATTGGAGGCGTTTATGCGGATTTCTGAAGTTTCTTTACATTTGAAAAGAAAATCAAATGTCTCTTCATAAGTTTTCATTGTAATAGTCTAGTAAAGATGCTCATGAAGATGCATGATTGTTTGTTGTAGATAAAATGTATAGTTGTGTGCTTTATGTTGTAGAATTAAGATATAGAGACATAAGGTTAATTCGAAGCAGGAGACCTCAAAAATGAACAATGGTCTCTCCGAGACTCGAGCCTCGGGCCTTTTGAATACGTGTCGAGTGTGCTGGACATTACATTACGAAAGCATGCTAGGAAGGTGGGAGAAATAAATTATATACTCCCCCTTTTAAAGGGCACTCGAATACGCGCCGAGCGTACTGGCCATTAGACCACGAAGGCATACAAAGAAGCCTGGAGAAATACCTTATAAATTTGAATTTAGAATTGCAATAAAGTTTCGAGGTTTTACATAATTGAACATAAAGGTATTATGCGATAAATATTTTATTATTAAAACAACCATTTAGATTTGGCACATCAAGTTATTGTGTAAGAAGAAATTGGTTAAAATGTAATGCTGCTTTGTATCAAAACATACTCATTTACATTTAATAATCGAACTTTCCATCATATGAAATTTCTTCATCTGTTTTTTTGTTAAAAACTGCAAAAAAGTAAAAAATATTTCTTGAGATTATTTTTAAAAGTAGCATAATATTACCCATCTCCATTGCTCGAATATCATCGTCGTAAATGACTTCTGAGAAGGACGTTGTCTCTTAAGAGATTGAAACATTTGACGGCGATTTGAAGAAATAGTTGCCTTAAATGTGCCTCTATTGAGTTGAATTGTGTTGGTACTTATTTCTTTATTCCTTTGGCAATTCCGCATTTAAGTATTATGATTTGGATATTATAAAACTACAGGAAATCACCGTATGTCCAGTGCAAAACGTCTCTTTATTCAGCTATATTTAAACCATATTATAGCTTTATTCAGCTATGTTATTTAACTAAAAATAAGGATTTTATTCTTATTTTGATTAGAAATAAATACTGATGAAATCCTCTTAAACACAGAGAACCTCTGAAATACAGTGCACTTTCTCTCCTACAAACACATCCAAGAATTCATTTCCTTCCTGTTTGGGCAAGATGCATCCCAGTGAAATTATAGAATTATTTTTGAGAACATCTGTTATTCAAGACGATATCCGCAGTTGCTTCAAGAAGTAGGAATAGGTATAAAATCTTCAGTTCTCCTAATGATCTTGTTAGCACTCTTGTATACTAATTTCATTTTCTAGGATTTTTCTGTAGACAGTTTCACCACAAATTCAGTTTTGAGAAATTCTTCTCTAAATGCTGGATATTACTGCTGCCGAAGCACCGCCGTATAATTTTAGCTATCTTGCATTACTGTTTAACTATGTGTAAAAGTATATTTTATCTCTGCTATGCGGATCTATTTGCAGTCCTAATGCAAGGAAATATAAATCCAGTAACCAGTGTCTAAAAAGATGGCCCGTGTCTATCAGATGTTACATTACGCCCATGGGGGGCTTTTCTTTAACGTTTTGTGTGTTACCTTTATTTATCAAATATCATAATCTTCGCACTTAAACCATAAAATTCAGTTTAACAGCGATATCACAAAATATTTAAAAGAACATATCTTTAGAATTTCCGATACACAATCTCGCGCGCTAGAGATTAAAATGCTTTTTTTTTCGTATGGTGTTGTCATTGCTCGCTTTGAAATCGTTGAGTTTCTAATCAAAATTTCGTTAAAGTATTACCAAATATGAAATCAATAATAAAACAAATTCCAAATGCCCATAATCGGTGGAGGATTACGTTATTTAAAATTTGATGGCTATAGGTACTACCGTTGTTATATCACAATGCAAGAAACATGCATATATTTATGCAGATTCTTCATTATTTAAGTTCTTTAAATATAATACAAGGCGATAATATTTGGTGGCAACAATTTGAAAAGTTAAACAGACATTTAAAGTTTTCAACGCAAAATGCCAAAACGATATTAATAGCCCTTTTGCGCTAACGCCCTTTGGGCTAATAAGTGCAAGAATTTGAAGTAGTATTAAATTCCTCCTAACTTTGGTACTGACTTTCGATATGAAATCTCAGTGTCCTTTGAGAGGGAAAAGATACATTCAACATTATACATGTAGAGATATGAACAAATACAAGTGCTCACATTAACTTGCTTTGCTTTCTACGGATAGAGATTAAGTCTTTCTCTTTTCTATGTGTGCTGTAACTGGTCATATAAAATTATTATGATATTAATGCGAATTTTGGCAGTAATAAAAATTCTGTATTTATTGTATTTGATTGGTAATATTATTAATGTAGTATAAGCTAATTAAATTCAAAATATATAATTTCATATTTAAAGGGAAGTTTTATAATTAGCCATCTAATCCAACATAGCATTTACTTTTTAACCGAAAAATGTAAGATTTTTAATGTATTTTTTGAAGTTTTTCACTTGTAATTGCTTTGTCCGGATTTAATTTTAAATATAGTATCAGGTTTTTAAGTCTTTTACTATTGTAAACTGAGACCAAACCTTTGGTAGACGAATGCAACTTATCGCTATGTCTGAAATTACAATAGTCAGAAGAAGGGTGTATAGAATCCTTTATTAATATTAAAAATCGGAATAAAATTAACAGACGGTACCATCACATGCTTACAGAAGCCAACACATTTGGCTTAAAAGCAAAGATAATGGATAAACCTAAAATTAATGAACTAGCCCAACGGCTTCACAGTTTAACTAACACGCAAGCTGGCTTCGACCGCTGTTGGCGCGAACAAGCCTAATAGAAACACTAACTCAACACCGCAGAATTCAAATACTAGAGAATCAAAGTCAGCAACGTGGCCTTCAAGCAGGCAGAACACGCTCTGATTTCACCCTCCAAAACATTCCTTTTTACTTTCTTCTTTCTACCTAATTTAAATATCGCGCGTGAGCTTTAAATTTGTATTCTGGCAGGGAAATGAAATGAGGTTTGATAGGAAAGAGAATTAGCATAAAATAATGAGTTATAAAATTAAAGTGACCCTTAAAATACATCTAAGTGGTATAAATTAAAATACATTATTGTAAATAGCAAAATATGTTGCAAATGCTATGTATTAAAGACCGAGTACCGAATCATTAGGTTTTTTTAGTACTTTTTCAATATTCAGTCTTACATTAAATTTATTCGCTTAATTACATTAATTTATCCATTTCTGTGATACATTCTGCTTAAAGAAAGATGACCTTGTTCTCGTAGTCAGCAGAAGAATTAGTTTCATTGAATTAATGTGGTGTTTCTAATGATAGCGATGTTCCAAAAATAGCTAGTACTGAAAAAGTAAAGCAAATCGATATTAGAAAAAACAGTAATAATATTTGCATAATAATTCAATAACCGCCTATAACAATGTATTTTTTGTGAAATAATTAGCTTTAATATATTCATTCGATTTCTCATGTAAATTAATACCACCGTTTCAGCTTTGAAAACGTAATTTCATTCTACATTTTTCGCTCGCATATTTACAGACGTTGAATTATAAAATGATGTTAACTATTTTTATCTCTTTCATCTATATTTATATGCCAATAGAGGGTAATAACTGACTTTTCCAAATTGCGGAAATACGCAGAATAAAAATATATGAAGTATTTTTCTTTCGGTATGTAAAGTAAAATAAGCCGTGTATATCAAAACTGAAGATCAACTAAAATAAAATATAAAAAAATTTCAATATGAAAACTGATTGTCTCAAAACGTTTACCATTAAATTTAAAAAAATAAATGCAAAAAATTATAAAATTAAGGTGAAATTGCCACCTGATCTTCGTATTCAGATTTTGCTTAGTCCTGCTAGTAGAAAGTATTCTCCGAAAAATTGAAGATCTAAAACAAAATAATCTTATATTTAAAATGAGCTGTTTAAAATAGCAAAGACAAGTGATATAAAAATTATAGTATTTTTTATCATAAATGAATGCCACAGGGAAAATGATGCACTGAGTTAATTGCACCAGTCTCCGCTTGAGAACTGATTATTCAAGACATAGCTCTTCATGTATTTTACAGGATCGCTTTTGGACGATTGCATGCAACAAATATGTCCCTGAAAGAGACGTAATTCTTATTTTGCAACATCATAAAACGGTCTTACTGAAAAAAAGCACCTCATCGAAGCATATAAAAGAATCTCTGATATTTTAGCCTTGTTCTTGTATAACGCCTATGATGTATTTTCTTCCTCGTTCCAGCATGCCTTCCTGGAGTAACGGTAGCACACTAAGCGCGAATTCGAGAGGTCAAATCGAAGGGCAACTTCTTCCAAAAGAGTAGTGGCACATTCTCTGGCCGTTGCTTCCTTTAAAGCATATAGTTCTGTCCACTTCGTGGCACAGTCCTTCACAATAAAAATCCATTTTTCACCCGATGAAGTTTCAGGAAGAGGACCGAAAAGATCAATTGACAAGGTCTCAAAGCGTTGAGCATAGACAGGAGTTTGAAGTAAGCCAGAAGGCTTTTGATTAGAGGCTTTATAACGGCAGCATTCAAGACAGCTTTTGACATAGCCTGCTATATCTTTTCTCATTCCAACCCAATAGTATCTTTTTGCTATGCGATAAAATGTCCCTTCAGCCCCATAGTGACCGGGCATTGGCGAATCATGATATTCTTTCAAGATTTCTGCTATTCTTTGTTGAGGTATAACTAGTTGAGCTTCTTCTTCTTCCGAATCAGGAGAATATCGATACAACACTCCTCTGTTCATAATGTATCCTCTTCCAGTCCAAGTTGCACAGTCTACTTCTTTCTCAGGACTTTCAAAAGCTTCAATAATCTTCCGAAGATCATCATCCTCTAACTGTGACTGGCGTAATTCTGCAGGACTAATAGTAAGGATTTCGACACTGACCGCACAGACTTGACAAGAATCTGTGCTTGAGTGTTTACAAATAGGACGAGATAATAGAGCAGCAATAAAGTTCAATCGTCCAGGAATGTAATTGATAGTCAGATTGTAGGATTGAATTTGTAAGGCCCATCTTGCGAGCCTACCAGTTGGTGTCTTTAAAGACATCAGCCACTTCAATGGTTGGTGGTCAGAGGTGATTGTGACAGACTGGCTTTCGACATATCCTCTAAATTTGTTGAGTGCCCATACTACTGCTAAGGATTCTTTTTCTATGGGGGAGTAGTTTCGCTTTGATGAGGAAAGCAAGCGGTTGGCCTATTCTACTGGGTGTTCCTCATTTTTCTCCCCTTGCAGCAATACTGCTCTAATGGCTACATTGCTAGCATCTGTTCGAATGATAAAAGGCTTCTTTCCATCAGCTTGCTTAAGAATCGGAGGGCTAATTAATTTTGATTTAAGCTCTTGGAAAGCATTTGCTTGTTGTACTTCCCACTTCCATACTGCTTCCTTCTTCGTTAAATCCGTTACAGGTTTAGCTATTTGAGAAAAGTTTGGAATATATCGACGATACCAGGAACAGGTTTGTACGAAAGATTGTACTTGTTTAACAGTTTTTGGCGATGGCATCTTTGAAATGGCAGCAGTCTTCTGTGGATCAACAGTTATACTATCCTTGGTGATGTAATGGCTTAAATATTTCACGTTTTCACAACAGAAGTGACACTTCTCTCGGTTGGCATTGAGCTTGAATAACGATAGACGTTGGAAAACTTGTTCTAAGTCAGAAAGATGTGTTTCGAAGGTAGGGGACAACACGATGATATCATCTAAATATGACAACGCAAACACATTATTCAGTCCAGAACGGAATTTATCTATCAATCTAGAAAAGGTAGCAGAAGCATTTCGAAAGGCATTCGGGTAAATTTATAGGTACCAAAAGGACAAACAAAAGCAGTCTTGTTTTGATTTTCTTCACTACTTTCACCTGATGATAACCTGACTTCAAGTCAATAGTAGACATATAAGGTGTGGGTTTTGCTTCATTCAGCAAATCATCTATGCGTGGCAAAGGATAAGTGTCTGGAACGGTTCGAGCATTTAGGTTACGAATACATAGCTGAACTTTTCCATCCGGCTTGGGAATCAAAACCACAGGAGAGGCATGGGGGCTTTCACATTCTTTCATGATACCTTGTTTTAGAAGGGAATCAAGTTCTTTTTTCAATAGTTCTTTCTTACTTGGGCTCATCCGATATGGAAGGACTGAAACAGGGGGGGCTGTTTCTTGCGTTAATATGATGTTCAATGAATGGAGTGGCCTCTCCCCCTACTTTGAAGACAGTGTGATATTTGTTAAGCAATGCATCCGTTGCAAGCCGTTGGGATGTGGTTAATTGTTGTCCTTCATTTTCCCGTAGTTGGCAATTGTTTACAACAACCGGAGTTTCTTCCAATGTTTGGGATTGATGAAGTTTCACGAAGCTATATTTTGTTCGA
Organism: Stegodyphus mimosarum; assembly: GCA_000611955.2. Classification (NCBI taxonomy): domain Eukaryota; kingdom Metazoa; phylum Arthropoda; class Arachnida; order Araneae; family Eresidae; genus Stegodyphus; species Stegodyphus mimosarum. The sequence goes on along the minus strand of KK119743.1, from coordinate 610,660 downwards.
GGTTCGTCAGAAAAGTTCCACTTATTTTCCGCAAGATTTAAAATAATTTTAGCTTCAATTCCTAACAGAGTGGAGTTATTTTTAACATCAGGCAACACAAGGAGCGCAGTTTGAACTTTCTGCCTTCAAGAAAAATAATTTTTTCAGTGCGAAGTACCTCTTTTTCAGATACCAAACCATCAAAGCACGAACGCCAGCTAGCTTTAAAAGTATTTATTAACAGAGCACACAGGAACGGGTACAAGGAAATTTACATAAATATTAAACATATAACGGAACATTAAATATTCGAATTACAGACATCTATTACATGATTGCCTAACGTCATCGCGGCTGGAGGTCGACTGCCTTAGACTGTTCGTCTTCGCCACTCGGTGGCGTTCAATATAATTCGGTTACGGTGAAATAGTTCTGTTACACTTGGAGAAAATGGAAACGATACACACCATTAACCAAGTTTTACTAGGAAGTCGAACTCAAACGCTGAATTTCGGATTAGCAGTTGCGCTGCGATAAATATTCTGTCAATGGCATTTTAAATGGGAAAACTACGGAAACATTCATAACGAAATTAATGACATCACATTAGGTTCTAAAGACGGACCTATATCAGATGTAATATTTAGCAAAAATTTTAAGTATTAACATTTGGAAACCAAACTGGAAAAGCCCAACATGAAATGAGAGTGGATGATTTCAGTCAAGAAGAAGCTCAAGGAATGAGCCTACGTTTTATATTTAAAAATAGCTGAAAAGAACAGGAAAAGACAAAAAACGCAAAAGCCGCTTCTTATCTATATGTGGTTATGTGACGTACTAATCTCTTTTAAGAGTTGCATTCTTTTTTAAACATTTATTTTCAGAATAAGTGAATCATTACTATTGCGCTCCAAGTTTGTTGAAACTTTTTTTTGTTTAAGCGGATGCAAATTCTTCTATAAATTCTCAGTATTTTTTATTATTATTTTTATTTATTTATTTTTGTATGGAAAGAGGAAATACATTCGCATTAGCATCACTAAATTTTATTATTATAATATCCACACATTTCGTATTTATGCTATAAAAGATAACGAGATAAAGATTTTCATTTCTTTGTCGGCTAAAAATGAAAACGTGGGCGATATCGTAAGAGCATATGTCGGGCGACAAATTAAACGACAAAGTAAATCCATTTATCTGCTGAGTACCCATAAAAATATGCAATTCAAAAAGATACGCGTGTTCAAACGGTGCGTAACATTGAATACACATTTTATGGTACTTAAATCCTTGACAGAATATTGCGGTTGCAGTTAAAGAAAAACTGAACTCTTTCATTTCACGCTTGATTGGTTCGTTCATCTTTCTCGAAATTCATTCGTGATTCGTCCCTTTACGTCTGTCTGTGCGAGAGAGTCAAGGGATCGATCGTAGCACTGCCGGAAAGCCACTTCTCCAGACAAGAGCCAGACGCCACTGAGAACTGAACACCGAAAGACGCAGCGGGAAGGTCAAGTCGACACCATCTGGGATTGACCACAAAGTGTGCCTGTAAACATTTAGGATAAATTATAGCAAACAAAAACGGATACTTATGCAGGATATTCCTATGATTTAACGGTAGGAATTTTCATCGAATTTTATCTCAACTCATTTTAGTACGTTTTTATTTATTTGTCAATAATTCATTATTGATGATAAATAAATATAATGCATATAACAATTATTGATTTTAGTCTCGTTTCATTATCGGAGACGGCAGTTACCTCAGATAAACAGTTTTCTCAGAAGGCTTTTATATTTATTAAGTATTTGTTAATTCAAATATTTAAAATTTTGCACTTAAAAAAGCACGGATTTTATCATACAAAAAATTAAACGATTTGAACAATACCAGTTTGGTTGAATATAGATCTGGAATATTCTACGTAACTGATAACGTAATCTGTAAGCACCGTAATTACTTGTTGATATTGAGTAAACTGCAGTTGCTTGTAGCGACCTTATATGTGTAAGCAAATTATAAGCTCCCCTAATATTTAATTATTTGCATATGCATCCCTTTATTCTAAGTGAAACAGAAATATAT
>KK119743.1:564616-608570 GCA_000611955.2 Stegodyphus mimosarum | reverse complement strand
TCCAGCTTAATTTTCTTTTGTATAAGAAGACTGCTATCACTGAAACCTTCCGCCTTGCATGAAACCAAAATCTGTGCGGTGTGACATTAAAATAATAGCAAAACTGCATAAAAATACAGTTTGCTATTACTTTTAATTCTCAAGATTACGCTAACATAGCCAATTTGGTCCAACTTACTTGAATTAATCTAATCTAAAATATAACATAATATTTGCATGCATTTTGGTGATTATTTTTATGACTTTTTATGTACTTAAAACTTGTCCTCTACTTTGGCGTTGTATTTATTGGTTTATTTTACTCCACACCTTATTAATATTTCCCAGATACGATAAAGGAACACTTACTGAAATTTGCTTTTTAGAGTGTCACGTAATTTAAACTTTGATTGATGGAATAAACCAAGGAATCAAATGTTTGATGTAACATGTTCGACTTATTTTTCCGTATTTTTCTTCGCTTCATAAAATCAAAATTCTTTATATCTGATATTTTTGTAAATTTTCAGAGAATTATCTCAGTTGTTGGAAGATTGTGGTATTGTGTTTCAGGGTGCTAGTCAAATGCATTGTGAACTGTCTGAAGTTTCATAAAATTTTAGTCATCAAATTCTTTCTTATCTTTTATAAAAAAATTAAGTAATTTACATTTTTGTCACAATACTTCAATTTTGAAAAATAAATCTGCTTTTTATCAAAAGTATCACAAATTATAAATTCGAAGATAGCATCAAACGATAAAAGTAAATCAAATTAATAACGTCTTCACAGCGGGAAAGCTCTTAGAATATTCTGCGCAACTGATAATGCAAACCCTTTGAACAATGTGAATTATTACTTTTTGACTTGACACAGAATTAGTTTAAACTATTTGAAACAAATGCAGTTATTAAATTTTAAAGACTGCATGATTAAATAGCAATAACTTAACGTTATTTATGAAATCTATTTATTCATCAAGTTTCGCATTTTCAGTTTTGAGCATGTTTTCGTTAGATTTTATCATAAGCTCACTGTAATTGAATGATATACTAAATGAAAAAACGGTTGTTACTAATCGTTTGATAATCTAGCTCTCTGATGTATCGAAAAGTAACTCATTGTTAGTTTACTGGCTTTAATTTTGGGTCGTAGTAAGTATTAGCTGTATAAGCATTTTGTGTTAGTTTACTATTATGAAGCAATCAGTCACGGCTTAGGAAGAACTTCATAATGGCAGCACACTTCATAAGCAAAGTCCCTTATTAATTAACTAACGTAACCAAATGTAAGATTTTTATTAATAACTCAAAATGCTTGAAAGTATTTTATTTCATACACCACTGGAAACTAATTCTAATACTAATTCAATTTCAAAGTCAAGCTGTAAAGTTTTATATTTATTAACCCAGTATCTTATCATTTTGTATATACTATACTAGTTACTCAAGGTAAGTAAATTAAGTTAGAAAATATTAATTTCTCATTAATAACTGCTAAGCTACTTTGTTTAGAGTTGTTAAATTACATAAAATAAAAATCACTATTGAAATATTCCTGCCACTAGATTGCGTCAGTTCGGATATTTGACAAGTGGCATTTGCTAAATTCATTGACAAATGAGTTGAATGCAGAAAGATGGCAGCAGGAACGATATAAATAATCGTCATGTGTACATACTACTTATGTACGTAATACTACTGTTTTCTCTTACATCTCGAACGATGATGACTTGATGTCGACTTGATGTCGATTGCATTTTTCAAATATTCATTAAATTTTCAACCTTTTGAATTGGAGTGAATGGGATAGAAGAGCAGACGACAGGGAATTAAAATCAGTCCTGTTAGTTAAACTGAGATTTTACAAAATAACCTGTAATAATTTAACTTTGTAAAACCTAATGCGGATCTGTATATACTATTTACTATTTTTTATGTAAATAACTTCATGGCAATTAAATCATCTCTACTCCGTTCATAAAAGTGTAAAATTAATATGAGGTTAATTTTATTCTCGTGGTCTTCAACTTGAATTCCGATACACTGATTATTTTCTTTAGGGATGGGACATCTTAGGGGATTTGATTTGCGGGATTCCAGCCCTCGAATTCTAGCTTTCAAAGTCTGAGATTCAAAACTTGAAACTTTATTTTCGTTATTGTAATATTTCGAGATGTAACATAAAAGATCTTAATTCAAAAAACTGGAAATATTAATTTTATCAATGTGTAATAGAAGATTATTTTGAAAAAGATGATGATTGTTGCAATTTCAGTGGATTTGGGTCATTAATATCGCTATGTGATAGCACTGAATACTTATTTTTAATTTTCTGGAGACAATGGGTGTTAATATTTAGTGGTTATCTATGTCAATTTTTGAAATAATCTTGCATATATTAATCTTAAAAAATAACAGTAAAATATTTGATCTCATTTGTTAATAGATAGATTTTTTTATAGATATTTTCAGATTTTATTCGGATATGATTAAAAATTACGTTATTACATCTTTTTACTTGGGTTCTTAACTGTCCTCAGTAGGTAACTCTGCAGTTGTGCCTTGGTTTTATACTTAAAGCAATGAACCGCCTACGTAAAAGGGAAACGACGCACATTTCAAAAGTGACCTCTGGTAAACATTAGTGCTTGGTAGCAAGCGATTCATTTAAAATGTCCTCGAAACGAGTAGTATTTTTATTAAATTCAACAAACTTCTGGGGCTGTATTTTTGCATGATTTTAAAAATTGTAATTCATTTTGAAAAAAGATAAATTCCATGACCAGATTATTAGTTAGTTCTTAATTCTTTGACTGTTTACTTTCATAATAATTCTCAAATAGCAGCAATCGATATTTTATATCGTGTTGATAAAGCTTCTATTCAAAACTCACAGTAATTTTAGATTATATTTTTAATCAAGCATAGAAAATGCGTAGTTAAAATTAAGTAGCAGTCTAAGAAGGAGATACAAATTAAAAAACATATACCGCAATAGTAGAAATAATCATAGAAAATACTTAAGCAATTTGTTAAGGAATTAAGTATATAAGTGCATATCTGCAACAGAAAATTAATTCAATAATTGTCTTTTACACAAACATTCCTTTATATTTATAGACCGTTAAGCGTTTTATTTTAAAGCAGGAAATGTGAAAATGTGCAATGCCATCGCCAAGATTCGAATTTCTATCATTTCGATTTCCAGGCGGACTTGCTTACCAATTACGCCACTAAATTTGTAAGGTTTTAGTTTAAACTAACAAAGTTTTATTTTAATTTTTTCTTTCCTATGTGTTCTTATTTCAACTTCCCGTTAGAATGAGCGCGCGTTTCAGCTTTATGCTAATTTGAAGTGGAGCCAAGTTTATATTTAAACGGTAGCGAGGAACTACTCAATGTGAGAGAGCGTTTAGTCTCAGATCACTGCTGCTCTGTTCGATGTTCGCCTGACTAGCTAGTATTTAAATTCTAAGCCTTAGCGCTGTTACTCTATTACTTATTGAAGTAAATCTAAGTGCGTTAGTTTTAGCTAACTCTTGCTACGCACCATTGATCATTTAGAGGCCAACCTCGCGTTTATAGCTCTGTGAGCAACGACTTCTTAAATTTCTACTTACCTTTAGTTTAAATTATTTGATTGTTCAGTTTAGACCCAACTGCGGTCATTATTTTCTGTATCTCTCCCGAGTTGGGAAGTGGCTGTATATAATTGTGATTTAGTAAAAGAGGATTTTAAATCCTTCTTACGTGCAGCTCTTCTACCACTTAACCACAGTTTTCTACCACAAAACATAGCTGCATTCAGCTGTTCAAGATCAGGACTTAGATTACTTCATGAATATGTTCGCCAAGAGTATGCACCAAACACTCAGTCCTGACAAGTTATGCGGTAAAGGAGGGAGGAAATACCTTACAGACTTCAAAAATTGAACTAACTTCACAATTATTTCTCTCAGCGTCACACGTCATGATAGTTAATCAAAATACGTAGCTTGCGTTTAACCAGTATTTCAGTTTTTAACGGATAGTTTCGAGAACATAGTAACAAGATGTTTTGATCCAAGAGAAGACCGTAATGATTGAAAAGATACTCCACACAGCCTCGATTCGAAAGCAATTCATATTAGCTAAATGCTGTTCTACGCGTTATAATGTGCGGCAGTGGACGTTCAAAGGCAATCATCTTCCGCTCCACACAAACTCTGGCAGGAGATAGAATCTAAAGAGAATTTAAAGCGCTTAGAACATCACTTGATGCTCGGCATTTCATTTTGGAGAAACCCCATTCTGCGTCCGGTTGGTAATTATTAAATTTAAGTGCGAACCGTGCGGGGAGCGCAGTGCAGAGAAATTAATTTGCTAGAAAGATAACGCAAAGGAAATGATGCTCGCTATCTTGAGTATGCTTCCAAATGCCGCTTCCAAATCCTTCTCTTCTCCGTCTCTGGAAATATGATTATTTTTTATAACCTAGATGTAAAACAGGATCAGATGTGAAGTTTGGGAAAAATCATGTGAAATAATGCATTCAACTTAAAATTTCAAGCGAAATAATGATCGTACTCTGTTTAGAAATAAAATGTACAGAAATACATTTTAAATCACACGGTTTTAGATAATTGAGTTAAATAATTATTTTAACTGTTATGGTTGTTCTTGATTATATTTGGCGAAAATTAAAATTGTAGGCTGCTAACATTGGCAGATTTTAAATCAAAATTGTCAAAAAATGTCATTTTTGTTCTGTTATTTTTATTATTTATTGAAATTCTTTTAATAATCACCTCATATAATTTGTATATGGATGAACAGCAATTTTGTGTTCAGTCATGAAAGAACAGTGATATTGAAATAGATAATTCTTTAAGTTTATTTTTATTAACAACGTGTATTTAAAAAAATATGTATAAACTGCTTTTACGTATTCTATAGAATGCCGAAAAGTAATAAAAAAAAGAAATTCACTGTCTCTGAATGTAGAAACATTCCTGTATCTAATCATCATAGCAACGAAATATGCGGAACGTCATCTTTTTCTCAGAGTCTTTCTATTGTTCGATGCCTTAAACGTATATTCCAAGTAATTTAAATTTCTGTTACGTTCAGAAATCCGTTTCCTTTTTACTGAAAGTTATGATGCTGTTGGAGGGATAAGTGTCTTGATTTAAAATTTCATGAGTATTATTACCAGCCAAAGCTTAAAAAAAGATGTTAAATCTTAGATCTGTTGAAAGGCGTCAAAACTCAGTTTCAGATTTTGACCCAAATACACAAGGATAGAATTAAATACGGAATCTGGAAACATCCTGGCCCATATCTGAATTAAAAAGTGCTTATTCTCCAAACATATACGCGTGGATAATTTCAGCCCATATAATACTTTTTTCTGTCATGTGCATTATTATTCTTCTGCCTGACCACTTGACAGAGTGAAAATTCACTAAATATCATTGTATCAGCCGACACATAATAAAGAGTCGCTTTCTGTATATAAAAAAAATAAACGTAGACGACAGATAAGGCACCTTTATTGCTACTATTAAATAGAAGCCTAACCATAACATTACGTTAAATAGCTTGGGCTGGGTGGAAGCCGTTTGAAAGCGTTTCATTACTTTCGTTACTTCGTTGTTCATTACTTTCCTTATTTAGATTTCAGAATTAGCTTAAATTGATAGGGATAAAAAATGCGAAGTTTGGTTAAAGTGATTATTTCAGTTGCATTAAGCTTTTTTAGCGCACTGCCTGATTAGTAGACATGTTCGAAAGAATTAAGAAAAAGAATTATAAATTGCTAATGACCTGGGTCCACAACGGCTAAATTCAGCAAGTGGCGCCGAATGATTAATGCACAAACCGAGCAGGTTTTTTTACGAAGTTGTAGTTATTGCATTAGAAATACGTCGGGATGCTATAGGATAAAGTTTTAATTACAAATCGTAAAAAACCTCCTTTCCAAAAAATATAAGCATTTACTTGCGTCTGGAAAGAAATAAAGCAGTAAGTTGAATGAAAAAATACGAACCTACGTGAAATAAATATTTCTTGCGAAAATAAATTTTATTCTAATATTAATTTGGATATACATTTCAGTGTTAATAATTATCTTAAAATCTTATTGTATTCTTATAAAAATTTCTTAGAAGTAAATTTATTCGAAATTTTCCTTTGGGAAGTAAAAAAGGAATCCTCTAGGCAAACCGCAAAATAATAATTCAATAAAATAAAAAAAAATATTAGTAATCAAGTGCTAACCTTGAAAAATTGTTTTCGTGAAAATTGTGATATTTCTTTTAATTAATATGCTAAATTCATCAGCGAAACTCCTTTGAAAATAGAAATATTAACACTTATGATGCTTCCTTGGCCTTTTTCAGATTCACTGGTATTAGTATATACGCTGGTGTGCAAAACTTAAACAACAGCAGGGTTTTTTGCCATAACTCCACGAGAAATCAACTGAGAGACATGAAATGCAGAACTGAAGGAGAGTATTATGTGCCTAAAGGATGACGAAAGCATCGGAGCTGAAAAAGGAATATAATGCATACGGTATGGAATCAAACAAAAACAAGCTTTATTGAACGCATAGCATCGTGACTTATGATTGTCTATCCAAGTGGAAGAACAACAAGCAGATGTTCCTTAATATGGGATATGCCCTCCACTCACTGCAACGGTTGCTTCGCACCGTCTCGCGCACTCAGAACCAGCTGGCGCAACATTTCTTGAGGTAGGAGTGCCCATTCCTCAATCAGCATCTGTTTGAGTTGTTGGGTATACTCCGGAGGATGTAAGCAAGCTGCAATGCGTCGCCCTAAAGCATCCCACACATGTTCGATGGGATTTAAATCTGGGGAGTACGCTGGCCAATCCATTCGAGTGATATCTTCACATTCCAGTAACTCCTCAGCAGCAAGAGTCCGATGTGGAAGTACATTGTCATCCATAACAGTTAAGTCTGGGCCAATGGCACCTCGGAACAGACGCACATGGGGAAGGAGTATTTCCTCACAATAGCGATCCCCGGTTACAGACCCTCTCTCGAAAACGTGGAGCTCAGTTCGCCCGTTCAGCATAATGCCTCCCCAGATAAGAACTCCAGGACCACCGTTATGGTGTATTTCCTTGATGTTACTGGGTTAAAACCGGGTCCCGCTTCTTGTACCGAACCGACTCTCATTCGTAAAGAGGACACGACTCCATTGATCAGTTGTCCAGTTTTTGTGCTCTCTGCACCACTGTAAGCGGTGGCGTCGGTGGCCAACTTTCAATGGGAGACAGCGTTCAGGATGGCCGGGCGAATAGGCCCCCTTTGTGAAGGCGTCTGGCCACAGTAAACCGCGACGCTTGTCGCCCCGTTGCTGTACAAAGTTGCTGAGCAATGGCGCTTGATGAGCTGCTGTCGGCTTCTTTTCGCCTGCAGGACGATATATTGGTCATTTCCTGCAGATGTCGCCCTCGGACGGCCACCACCAACCTTTCTAACAGTTGTAACCTGTGGTTTGCAACGCTTTCCAAGCACGCGAAACGACACTTTTGTTGATTCAGAACTCTACAGCTACACTGATGATAGTACGGCCCTCCTCCAGCTTTCCGATCATTCTTCCACGTGTGAAGTCGTCCAGGCGATTTCTTCTAGCCATATTTCACGAACTGACTCACTGGCACTTGCAGCGAATGTGTTGAATTGCGTCTCCGTCCTTCCTTTTATTCTACTGTTGAGCTGCGCGCGACGACATCACGCGTTTTGTGTACGCTCACGTGGCCTCTGACTTTCCGTTCCTGATATTTGCATATGCATGACGTTTCTACTGACTTACGTGTTCATTGTACTGATCTTCAGACCTCCTTTTCTGCAATTTCATGGCTATCTGCTAAATTTTTACATTGTTGCTTAAGTTTTGCACACCAGTGTATAATCCAAATAGAGAAATGTTTCGAAATTTTGAATTAGCGTTTTTAAGAAATAATTTTACGACATAAAATAAATCATTGGTAATAACATAAAACATCAAATCAACAATCATTTTCTGCCATCTAATGAAACATTATAATCTTTCCAATTATTTCTGCACTTCTAAAACACAAATTTAAAATGCCTAAATTTTACATGCACTTGTCTAATAGCGTACTTATTTAACTTTTTCAGTTATAAAAATAGCCACATATGTTAGAAATGATTCATAGAGGCTTTTAAAATGTGAGATGATGATGTTATCTGTGATTTCAAGGGCGCTTACATTACAACATTAGATTTTTCAATTTCTTGCGAAACATTATCAGTTGGAGGGAAGGAGAATGGTAAGTTCTCTCAAGCATTCTTCGTGCTACCTATTGTTCCAACTAATTGGAGCCTATTGTTCCAATTGGAGTGATATTTTATATATATGTGAAACTGGCTTGGTAAAATAATATTCTGGTGAGGAGAGGGTAGGCTTTTGAAAATATTTAGATGGTTAACATAGAGGTGTACATGCCTTTCGATGATAAATGTTCATATCTTATACAATATTGTTTTGTTTATATACGTATGTGTAATATTTTATTTCCATGCATCTATTTTAAAATGCATACATGAATACGTCTGTAACAATATTTTATTTCAAGAACTCAGAAAAAGACACCTGGGTTTTTAAACCAAACGAATAGCATATGCACTGCCTCCCTCAGCTTAACTAACAGTTGCACAATCAAAACAGATTGCTTCTAGGCATATGGTTGACTTCGGCTATACTTTCGTTGCCTTTCTCTGCAAAAGCAGTTCTCAGAAGTCTTGTCTCCGGACTTTGAACTAAATTAGAATCAATAGTTGTGCTTAAACACTTTGATAAGCACAATCCCCAAATGAGCCAGCTGCTGTGTTGGTAGAATGAAATAAAGTAAAGGTGATGAATGTTTACTCGCCTAGAATATCTGCCACAGTATGTGTTTCTGTGGAATTTATGTAAATAATTCTATAATTTATTAGTACAACTTTTAAGCTTGATGTACTGTTCCTTTTTATCAGCACAGGATTCTAATGTATTTCTTTCATGGGCTTTCTTTGACCATGTAACTTCAGCAACATCGGTTTAAATTATGTCGCAAGTTCAGCCCTCCTGGCCTTACATGGTAGATGACATACATGATAGATTTTCTCCGCAAGCGGACTCGCAATAACAGCTAAGTACTCCTATTATCCCCATGAGTATGCAGAGGGAATGAAGAATAAGCAGACGGCGCAGGAAAGTTGTTCAAAGGCATGCTAATTAATTTTATCTTTTTTGTCTGCCTATATAACATCAAGCTGGGGCGCAAACATTTTTACCCCTTAACATACGCTCTAGACAATGCTGATCATATCATACTATCTGTATTATACCACGACGGAAATGATAACCCGTAATATGACATTGTTTATCCAGAAAATACTTTTTATTGGCATGTTAGAGTCGATCTAGTTGTTAAATCAGACGACGTGTTTTAGTTTTTCCAGATATTAATTTCAGTATGCCTTAGAATGGCTTTGCAATAGTACGTCAAAAGCATGTATTTTGTAGAGAAAAAGCATAGACAGTTTATTTTTCCTCCGAATGTCAAATGATGTGAAATTTTATATCCATTACGTTTTGTTAATTGGCAGTTTTGCAATATCTCGGAGAGCAAGCTGCAGAATTTTAATTGTGGAGCTATCAAAAAACGGATATTTTTTAATAAAACATTCCACTGATTATATTTTAGTTTATTTACCCTATACCACCAGTTTCTGAAACCAGTATAAAACGTGGAATAGCACAGCTGTAAGCACAATATGTGCTATAAGTAGAAGTGTGAAATAAAGGTTTAATCATTAAATGGATAGTTTCTGGTTTATAAAGCTACAAAAGTTTGATTTAAAATATAGTTGATAAAAATATGCTAGCAAGTTAATTAAACTGAGATCATCAGTTTACATATTTATTAGCTCACATGTGTAAATTTTATTCACTAGATTAATTTAATTAATATACAGCTATTTTAAAAACACTATCAGTTACATTGTACATTTACAAGCAAGCGTGCTTTCTTCGGGATTCAACCTGGGCAACGCTATTACAGCCAGTTATTCTTCGCCATATCAGTAAGGTAACTCAAAAGCGTATCAAGCATGTCATCAGTGCATACTAAAAGAGGCCGGCTAGCTTCCCAATTATCCCGTTTTGTGTTCAAACTACGACACATTTGACTGAATTATCCTGTGCGTCATATATTCGCCAAATTCCCCCATTGTCGTGAGCTGCAGTAAAAACGAGATTCATCGTTGAAGATGGTTGATACAGGGTGTCCCAAAACGACCGCATAAACTCTGCATAGCTAGATTCCTCGTTGGGAGTACATAAAAACTGCCCAAAGAAGCGTTCCTGTACGATCCATAGTTTACGAGAAAAATACGAAAAACAAAGTATGATGTCACTGCGATGCAAGAAAAAAACACTTCATTGGACATATGAACAACAGTATTGGCATATCTTTCTAGACGATAATGTTTAAAATTCAGACGATAATGTTTAAAACGTTCGCCGCGCATATCGCGTCATGTATGCGGTGATAACACCAATGAACTTAGTTGCTCGCCTGCATGCTGCTTGTACTTCGGTGGACTCCGCGATGCTGCAACGTGTGATGACAGCCATTCCATGGCGTGCTCAAGCCTGCCTCGACATGAACTTTGAATATCTAGTTTAAAATTTGCATATACTGCTGTTGATATGTTCAATAAGGTGTTTTTTCTTGCACCGGCAGTGGCGTCATACTTTGTTTTTCGTATTTTTCTTGTAAAGCATGGATCGTACAGGAACGCTTCTTTGGGCAGTTTTTATGTACTCCCAACAAGGAATCTAACTGTGCAGAGTTTATGCGGTCGTTTGGGGACACCCTGTATAATTTTGCGTTCTTGCCTGATCAAGCTTGGCAAGAATCAAAGCACAAGAGGTGGTACTAAGTAATAACTATTTAAATGGATCAGACAGGCCCAGTTCACATGCCACAAAACAACTGTAAATCCTTCAGAGTGATGGTGGGTGCAACAACATGTCTCACAGCCGAGAGAATGGTTATAGATGTAAGCAGAGCTTTCTATCAAATGAGACGTTCACCACGCTTAGTATTCATCCCCAGTAATGCAGACTCAACATCTTTGATGACTCTTAAGTGCTACCAAAAATTACATCAATTGATCATTGTGGTGTCTCAGCACAAAGTTATCCACACACGTGTAGTTAACCACTGTTTCTAGTATAGAACGATTATCCATCTTAAAGTGGCATATATTGCTTGTGAAAAAGAATTGTACATATTTTAAATGAAGTAATTGACTAAAACTTTAAAGCTACGGATAAAGTTATACTACATATTGCTGCTCTACAGTTAAACTGTAAGTCTACTACTATAATGTTAAACTGTACGTATAGTGTACTGCTGTCACTAAAACTGTAGGTATAATGTGCTGCTGTACCTAAAAGTATATGTATAATGTACTGCTCTGCAGCTAAACTGTAAGCCTACTGCTCTATAATTAAACTATAAGTATAGTATACTGATCTACATTTAAAGTCTAAGTATCGGGTACTGCTCTACAATAAAACTACACATATAATGTACTGTTCTATAGATAAGCTATAAGGCTACTGCTCTAGAGTTAAACTGTAAGTAGAGTGTACTACTCTACAGTTAAACTTAAGTACGGTGTACTGCTCCACTGTTAAACTGTAAAGTTATATTAGGATTTTCAGAGCTGTGCCGTTGCCGGAATTTTGACCACTGATTTTCTGATTGGCAGCGGGACCAATTGCACTATGAGACCGTGTATGGGACAAGAGAGTAATTCTTTATAAATTTAAATTTGATTTTAAACGCAGCGTTTTCATTATACGTGTATAAAATGGGCTAATGAACCACGCTTCTGGTTTTGCCGTATAATAGTTTTAGAAATGCATGACTTCTGCTTAACTTTGATAATTTTCACTTTAGTTTATAAACTTTTTCAACATATCCAACAAGCAATTCTATAAACTGCAATTTATTTACGTGGTCACTCATTTTTCATTTAAAGGGGTAATTTAATATTTCATTCTACTCTAAATGCATTGTGAATATCCGAATAAATCACTTGTACCTATATTGAACTCATTCTTAAAACGTATAAACCCAAGAGTTAATTATATGGCCACATACATCAACTAAGCATTCATAGTCAGTTTCCAATGCCACTCAACGCAATTAATTCTCATAAGCCACCATCGTGCTTTTTTGTTCCTTCGATACTCTGGAATTCCATTAATAAGAACGTAGAAAATTCGGTGCGGCATGTCCCATAAAAGATCTCCAACAAAAGAACATTTGAGAAATAGGAAGCAATCATTAAAATCCTTTGTTATTGTGGGCGCAGCGAGATCTCATCCTCTTTCGATTCATCGGGTGAGAAGATTTGCGCAGCACGAGGCCAATCTTAAAAGGTCAACCGTTTCCTTGCGCAGAATCAAGTAGTGGCGGGGATGTGCAAAAATTATTTCCGGTTTTCTTTTTCTTTCTTTTCTAAAAAGAAGAAAGTGCTCTAAGTTGCTGCAACCTAGCACAAAAAATCAGAAATATTGTCGTCTGACAGTATAACGTTGTGTGTAATATGCTTACAAATAATGCTTGTAATATGCTTATAAACAATTAAGATTAAAAATTATTATGAATTAATAAATATGCGAACACACAGTATGCTTTGAAAACATTTGTATAGCTTTTATGAAGAAATGTATGGAAAAAAATTTAGTGGTTAGGGACAAATATATTGCATTAAAAATGTATTTTTCATAATGTTAGAGCCAAAGCAGTTACTGGTCTTATGCTAACCATTTCATAAATAAATGTAGCAGAAATCTAAATATCTAGAACTCCAATTACTCAACTTCTTCTTGGTTTAGATTAAAATCTGCGTTTAAAAACACAATTAAATAAATGCATGGAATTAAATTGATTCAGATATCTAGAATTTTAATTATCCTACATCGAATTTTTGTTCGTGTCTTTGTCGATGTAAAACTCATTTTATTATCAATATGCTTGTATGAACGCTTATTGCTAGTGACATTACATGTATTTAATATTTTTCTTTAATTTAAGTAAAATGAGAAGGAAAAAATATGGAAGCTTTGATTACAAGATTTTACATTATGCCCAAAGGAGCGTTTTTTTAACGTTTTGTGGGTTACCTTTATTTATTAAATATCATGTTCTTTGCACTTAAACCATAAAATTCATTTTAACAGCAATATCACAAAATGATTTTAAAATGAGCATATCTTTAGAATTTCCGATACACAGTCTTGCGCGCTATAGACAAAAATGTTTTTTTTTCGTACAGTGTTGTCATTGCTCGCTTTGAAATCGTTTAGCTTGTTAATCAAAAATTCATTTTACAAAATATAAAATAGATAATAAAACAAATCCCATGTTCCAAATTTTGGGCTTCCAGATGTCCATATTCGGGTGGAAACGTACACTACTCAAAATTTGATGGCTCTTGATACCATTGTTTTATCACAATGCGAGAAACATACATACATTTGGAAAAGGTAATTACGTGCTGCATGTAAGCCTCAATTTTCTGTTCGTTCTATGAGTCATTGATTAAATGTTTAAAAAAAATATCGTAAAAGCATGTTGTGATATTATATCCGCAGTATGTGCAGTTCATCTGCAGAGAAGAATTTTTGTTTTATGTTACGCAGCGTAAACGAATACCGTTTCCGCTTAATGTAATCAAATAAAACAATTATTTTGGTGTTAAACGTCCTCAAAATTATGTATCGTACATTTCATTATAAAAATATTATATTTCTAATCGTATAGCTTCGTTGAAGTAAAATGAGATAAACGAAAATTTTCTCATTAACGAAAAATAAGGTTCTGTCATTTGCGTTAAAATAAATATGTATATTTGGCTCCCCAAAAATGGCAACCCAAGCATCAGGGCATACCGAAATTATTATCGGAATGGGCTGTGGTCACAGTTATTTCGAATATTTGGAATTTATTAGAAATCATCCCCATGTCATGAAATTTGATTTGTCCCTCTTGAAAGAATTTCTAAAGTTCAGTATACAGATATTAAATCTAGCATTTTTAAGCTATATAGTTTACATCAGTGTTTTTGAACACTATTCGGTCCACAAACAGTATTCGCCGGTCCTTCCAAATTCAGAAATATTATAACAATATAGCTACCGTCGTGTACAAAAGAAAACTATTAAAATAGGGCAACTGTGTATATTATCATGCATACTGCGCAACGCATTAGCTCAAACGTTCTCAGCGTGTCTGTTGCTATCTGTTTAATTTACGTTTATCAGTATTAGGAGACCTATGGTAGTGCCACAAATATGTATTTGCAGTTCTCATATTAAACGATGTATATTAGTTTTTAGTGAAGAAACGCTTATAATTTGAAGTCCGTTGAATAATTACAACGGTATTATTAGTGTAATAAATAAAACGAACTTCTTTAAATAATTTAATTAACAAGAAAACAGAACTTAAGCGAATGACAACGAAGTTGTTTTTTAACCAAATTCAATTGTTATTATAAATTCCGATTATTTCAGCTGTTGCCACTCAGGGATTCTCAACCGCTTGTCCAGCGGATCGTCACTGGTCCGCTGTTTATATATGCATTGATTTTGTGATTATTTTTTATAACTTGCTGTGAATTTTCTCAAATGTTTATTTACTTGCATTCATAATGTTAAAGAAATAAGGCTTTTCGATAAAAGAAGAGAATTAAATTTTTTTACAGTACAACTTATAAAATGGTACTCCAACACCTCTAAAAATGTTGTAACAAATACAGTTGTTAATCATATTAACAGAATTAAAAATGTTTGCGCTGAAGTAGAACAGCAACAAGAAGAAATTGTAATTCTTGCTAAAACTTTAAAAGAAAATGAAATTCCAATTAACTTCGTTAACAGTTTTTTTTTAAAAGCTGGAATAGTGTACACCCTGTAAACTATTTCCGAAGTATGAGCTTTTTATCTGAAAGCTCAAACACAGAAGGATAAAGAAGGATGTTTTAGAAGGTATTATAGTTTCCCTTTTTATGTATTTTTTTTTATATTTCTGTATTTTTCTTGACTTTCCTGTTACCAACGTAGGGCCCTCCATATTCCAGTCGTCATGGTAAGCACATGACGTAAAGGCGTTCTACTTGTCTAACCTTTGCTTCTTTTCTTCCTTTGGTTACTTTCCTTTACACATTCCTTTTATAAAAAAATTTTGAAAAATTCTTACAAGCATTAAATTCACATATTAGGAGATTTCTAACTCTCCTTCGCCAGTTTGTTTCACCAGTGAAGCCAAACTGGGAACCCTTAGCGTCTTTTTGAATCTAACGTTTCTATTCTTTGTTTCGAAATCTGTAGTTTCATTACATTGCTCTCTTTTAATTTCTTGTAGATTTTTGTATTTCTATATTTTCTATACTGATCAATGTTCAGCAGCATATTGCGCGGAAATACTTGCAACAATTATGTTTTTAAATAAAAAAAAATTGTGATAATTATACATAGTAATTACAATATTTACTTATCTTTACATTTAAACTGGGGTGGCCATTACGTTAAATTGTAACTCCTAGTACTACGCATTATTTTCCTCTTTTGTATCAAAATTGTATTGAAATACATTTGAAAATTATCTATCCTTGTGGCGAATTATAACTGAGAATCTTTACAAAATCGTTTTGATATCGATCAGTGCAGCAGTGAGTCAGATAGCTGTCTCCTTGAAAGATAATGATCTCCGTTTTCATTTAGCTGTGGAATCAGTCAGGTTTCTAGTAAGATTAAGTGAAGTAATCCGAAAAGTGTTTCGTTGCTTCATATAACATTGCACTAGCTTTGATAAGCATAATACATTACTGAAAGATATTTATTTGTATAAATATACAGTAGTATCTAGTATCGCATAAATGTTAATTTGGTTACTCGCATATAATAAATAGGCTGCTTACGCTATCATGTGGAGTTTCTAGGATCTAATGCTAATTGCCAAGTTATTATGTTTAACACGAGCTTGGTAAATTTAACAATGTCTCGTACTTGATGGATGCATCAAATTCAATTTTGAAATGGAGGATAATTGAAATAATTATATGTTCGTATTGCTAAGCTTAAGCGCGAATTCTATAATGTAAAAATTGATGTTTGATTACTTAATTGGTATATTTTCTTCCAAATATGCCAGGTAAATTATAACAATTTTGTATAGACTTGTTACATTCTTAAGTACTTAGTATTTTGCTATAACCCTTTTTAACATTGTGTGTTTGAACGCTCTGGTTTATATTTATGTATGAGAGTGCACACATGCAAAACATAAGATTCAGATATAATCTTAGATATAATTAAAATACACTTTGTATCAAAGAAACAGGTCAGAGCTCGTTAGAAAAATGGTTACGCAAATACTTCTTAGCTAAGTACTGAAATGAAACAAAATGCATAGAAATAAACGCAGAGAGAAAATCACCTATATACATGCAGGGAGGCTGGAAATCAATTCCCATTCAAAAGCAGTTAATATGTGTAATATTAATTGGCTGCTCTCAAAAACAAGTTTTTAATTGAAAGAGTAGAATTGTACAATTTCATTGTGTTGTTAAAAGGTAACGTAGTCACTAAATCTAAATACATCATTTTGCACCAGTTTTTGCAGTCATTCGAATACTTCCTCGCCTAATTTTCACTGAAAGCCTGAAAGTACTTTTCCAAAACGAAACCTGAATGTTTTGTCAAACCGATCCAAAATTTAGCTTTGTATGATAAATTTCTTGCTTCGCCCAACCAGCAGAAAAAGATATAGAGAGGAGCTCTTTCTGGTTGTTCATGGAGACGGCGATGACCCTACCAACGTCTCAGTCATTGGATATCGAGCCAAAACAATACATGTAAAATAAAGAGGGGAACCGCCTCGCATGAATATGAAGTTATCGAATTAGTATAAAGTGTTGATAATATACAACATTTTTGAAGCATAGTTAAGTAACAATCCTCATTATTTGCATCCCGAATAAGGAATGGCTCTAAATTTTGGCTGCAAATCTTACCAAACTACGCCCTGACAATGGTCTGATTCTGTATACTCTCAGTGGTAAGAAGGCGATCTTCTGAAGACTACTAATGATAAATGTGGCGGTTTGAAATTCTTTCAGTAAGTAGCAGGATTCAATCGCTGATAGGATTTGGTCAAAGAACTCTATGCTTAATAACCATGGTCTCTCCAATTGCTAAATGATGATCGCAAGCTTCCACTGGTAGTTGTTAACAATAATGTGACTTCTAAAGATTCTTCCAAGAGTCATGTTCACGAGCGGCTTGGCATACGCACTTTTGTGAATTCCAACGAATATTTCCTGAACAGGTTGTAAATTCTTCACTTGTCTGGAGCGATGAGGCCTTCTGTGATGTCGCTCATGAATCTAGCATGGTATTTCTTGAAAATTATACTGTAAATACTCCATGAAAACTGCGCCATCATATGTGTATCTTTGTAACAAAGTGATATACTTCGTAATTAATGTATATATTATGTAAAAGTAGAATGACCATTAAAGAACTTTCAGGAAGAGAGTGAAACCTGTGCGTTCTAATTAAGGAAAAGTTATGCTTTTCTAATTTTTCATGTGTTCTTATTAGACGTTTATAAAATAAACTTTTAAAATGTTTAATGTTATTTTAAGCATAGCACTACTGATTTATTAATACCTGAACATTTCGTTTCAGAGGCATGGAGAAACAACAGGCGGATTCTTTGCAGAAATCGCCTGTACCTAAGCCCGTCACCTCTGCAGATACTGAAATTAATGGAGAAAGTACCCAAGTTCTTACTAATGGTTCTCATCTAGACAAAAGCCTAAAATCTACCGAGAAGTTACCTTCAGCTACATATCAAGACGGAATACCGTGTAAGGAATCCTTAGTTGATAAGAAGCCCATAGAAAGTACCGATTTAGATGAGAAAACAAAAGCCGAAGTTAAAAAATCAATAGATGGAAAAGAGGTACCTCCGGCAATCATATCAGTAGACATCCAGAAAAGTATGCCTTATGAAAAACATGCAGTTCCTCAGGAAGTGGGAAAAGATTCCAAAGGCGATGTACCGCCTGAAGTATTGGCTTCTGTAGTTACAACCGCTGTAGTTAATGAAGCTGCATTGACTGTCAGCGGAACAGACGCTAGTATAATCAATGGTACTAAAATAGTTAGTGATTCAAGTAAAGTTGATGCAGTAGTTGAACAAGAGCTAAGCAAAATGAGTGATTTAAAGACTGATAATATCGAACTTCAAAACGAAGAAGAAAGTTCCAAACCCATACTAAACGGCGACATTGACCATTCTCCTCTTAGCGAAGGTACTAGTGCAGAAATGGGATCACATTTAACTGAAACATCAACATCTTCAAAAGAGGAAATCAAAACGGCAAAAGAGGTAAGTGATAAGAAGGACACTACACATTCAATTAAATTAGAATCCGAATTACCAAAACAAAGCATATCAGAAACTAGTAGCAACTTAGAAGATACAAGTGTTGAAAAAAGGCAATCTATAGATGGTGGACAAGTTAATGGAGTGCCAGGGATTATTACCGTAGAATCCATTACTAAACGAGAACCTACACAAACATCCCGCGGAGAAGAAGTAGGTTCAGTTACAGACGCGGATAAGCAAAGAGACTATATTGAGACAATAACTTCAAATTCAGTTACTTTATCTGAAGATTTAGAAAACATTAAAGGTGCGCCAGGAAGCGTAAAAGAAACGGAGGCCAATAAAAGTGAGCCAGAGAGCACTGAGAAGTTGTCAAAGCCAGATGAAGTGAAATCTGACAGAGAAACCAAAGCAGAACTTCCAGGGATAGAACACAAAGTCGCCGATGATAATTTAACAGACAGCGCGAAACTGTTGCGCGAAAATTTAACTGATAGCACAAAAGTCAAAACAGGAATAACTGAAAAATCGAAAGAAGAGCCATTAGTTAAATCCGAAAGTGAAACAATTACGGAGGTGCATAAAATCAACATCGTTGACGGCGCCGTAGATAAATCAAAAGAGGAAACGACTCAAAAATCCAAAGAAGAAAAGATAGAGCAGGAAGCCAAAAAAGAAGAAGATAGCTCCAAATCTAAAGATCAAATTAAAAATGATGATACTCTGTATGACGCAAAAGTTGATGAAAGCAAAACTGAAGAAAAAGTAGAAGGTGCAAAGAAGGCGAAAGAAAGCAAAGGCCTTGAGCAAAAAAGTGAACTAATAAGTGATAAAGACAGTAAGGAAGGCAGTTCAGCTGCTGAAGTTGAGAAAGAAGTAGAGCAAAAAGACATTGCCGCAGATGAAGCTTCACCAAAAATATCTCCATTTCCTGATGAATCCATCAAAACAAAAGAAATCTGTGATATACAGACCACGAAATCACCTTCGCTAAGTCCTAAGAAAACTAAAATAGAAGAAGAAATTTCATCGCTTATAACATCTGTGCCCATCTCAGAAGAAAGCAGTAAATCGAAAGGTGTTGCATCCGAGCCACAAACCGAGAAATCTATAGCTGAAGAAATGGCTGAATCGAACAAAACTTCTGAAACCGTCTGTGATATGTCATTGATGATGACGTCACAAATTCTAACGCCAGAGCTTCTCAATGCCGAAGAAGATACAGAAACTATCGAGAAAACTAAGGAAGTGTCTGAAACACTCATTTCTGAAGAAACCAGAAAAGATGACACACGAGAGAAGTCTCTAGAGAAATCTGATGTTACAGAACTACAAAAAGAGGATAGCTGTCGAATATCAGCCGCTAGATATTCACCAGAGACATGTGACGTAGCAGTGGGGCTGGATGAACATAGAATGATTCGAGTAGCAGCTGGAGATGGAGGAGAAGAAGAGGTAAGCTTTTATTTCAGAATTTTTTTTTATGTTTGAAACTCTAATAGTGTTGTGATAAAATATTAGTTTCGAAATTATCTTTGCATTTCAAATCTAAATTTGGATTGCGAACAAATAAATTGGTGTAAAAGTATTATCTAAAAAGCGTTTCCTCTTTTCAAGTTAATTTATTTATCAATACTATTTCAACGTTAACTACTGAGGCGAAATAATTCAAAACCAAATATGCGTGGTATTTGAATATAAAAATGATAGAAACTGAAAATTAATTCATGATATTAATTAAAAACGAATAAATATAAATTGTAATTATTTAATATGAATGATATTTAATGTTATTATAAAAATATTCCCCTCAAATAAAGTAATGAATTTAGAAACGTAGTCGAAATTTTCTTTAATTCATGCTCGATTTTGAGTATTGAAGATGCCTAGTTTTTGTACATAACTCAAACGTAACTTTTGTGCACACATGAAACGCATCAATTAATTTTTATTATGAAATATCTACACTAGCTATTTAATCACTACATATAATAGAAGTTAATATGAACCTAAAACGTTATTTACTAAAACAAGCTTTGACTAAGGCTCTACGTAGGTAATTGAAATGTTTCAGGCTGAGACAAATAATAAGCACTAAAAATAATGATTTGTTAGATTTATAATTTAGAGAATTGCTATCGTAAAATAAATTTTGAAAGAAAGGGAAATAGAAATGACGCGAAAGCGTTATCGCTGTATGATCTTAAAGTGGGTATGAATTAAAAACATCGCCTTTAACATCAGCAGCTAACACATGAAAATTAAACTCCATCTTGTGCTACTGTATTCAAATAGTTTACAGAAGTTCGTCGAAGTCCTAATTTCTCGCGTGAATGAAAAACATGCAGGAAGTTCTTTGTCAGCTATAATCCCAGAAATTGTATCGCCATACAAAAAATGTTAATAAGTGATAATCTCTGTACCTACCGAATCATACAGAAGAAACGTAGCACTGGATCTGTAGCTGTATATATAAACTTATCCATGAAGAACTGCATAGAACATTATTTTGTCATTTGGATCCCCAAAAATTAATAGGACACATAAATTAATAAAACCTAGAGCATAGCAAAATCAGTAAAGAAAACCTTAAATTACTCAATGACGGTGGACACCGCATTATTTAAACATACATACCATTTCTTGACATTTCAACTCGTCAAGAAGTATGGGTTTTTGAAGATGACCCCTGACCAACAATGGTGAAATGTCAACAAGCAATAAAAAACGTAAAGTTTTCTGTTTTCTTCAAAAGCACATGTTTGGTTAAAACCGTCAGCTTAGAAAGACAAATGACCGTCACAGCTATCTGGTACACCACTAAATGTCTTTCAGAAATTCTTTAAGGAATGAATATGAAGGCACTCAGTCTTCATTATGATAATGCATCTTCTTATTAAGCAAGACTTAAGTCAAATTTCTTGAACAAAAACACATCAAAGCGATAGAACATTCACCTTATTCTCCTGACATTACTATGTCAAACTTTTCACCATTTTTTAAAATGAAATCAAATTTAAATGATTCCCATTTTCCTTCCAACGATTAAGCTATAAAAGCACACTTTCATCTATTAAGAAATGGATGTTTTGAAACATTTAATCTTTGAAACATTCGCCTACAGGAGTGCATTGATGTTAGAGAAAACTACTTTGTTACTTTTATCTTGTGCTGTTTAGCTATATTTGAAAAATTTTTTAGTGACCCTCGTATTAGATATGGCATTGATATTCTTATTCTAAACTAAATTAACTAATAGGTTGATAGTAAAATTCTAATTTGAACCAACCATTTGGAACCAAATATTCGAGGGAAGAGGACATCTACAAAGAAAATATATTTAATGTATTACCTTTAAATTATGTGTTAAATAATATTTGCCTTATTCTCTTTCGTGCTTATCAAGCCGCTCTCCCATTCAAATTTATTTTATTACTTTATTCAGATTTATTAACAAATTTGAAGAACTTGTATTTTCACAGTGCAGTGGTACTTCGACTTTAATTCGTTCCCTTCCAAGCTTCGTATTTCAAAACCTAGTTTTTCATTTTATCTTAGGAGAAATAATTTAGTCAATTCTCGTATAAAGTTTTTTTGAAAAAAATAATTCAGTGTGCTTTTATGTAGAATTTATTAGTTTTATACGTAAAAGCTTCGGCATGCTTACTATAAAAGGAATCGTTAATATTTTTAAAAAAGGAATTTTTGTTTTGTTGTTATTAGTTGCTTTCTGCAGGCTCTTTGGAGAAAGAGATTTAAAAGTCTCTCTTACGATGATTGAATCTATGGTTTGTTTGACTCCTTTGTAAAGCCATTAATGACATGGTTACTGAAGATATTTTTAACTCTAGAAACAAGAGCTTGGTCTAGAGTAGTTCAGCTAATCCGCTTTCTTTACGTGTTTTTTTTTTAATTTCTCACCTTTTGTTACTAATTTCTTTATTACCTGAAGATATTTTCTTTTCTTTCTTATCTTTCTTTTGTTGCTCATAAAACTTATGTAGCTCTTCAGTTGTCACCTCAACGTTGTTTCTTCTACCAACTCTTCTGTATCTGCTTTGTTAAATTCTAAATGCATAATTTTACGCCAGGAAGCAACCGTATCTACAAAATCCCGCTTTCCTGACCTTCTAAAGCAAATTTTAGGACACAGCCGATCCATATTTTTTCCAGCTGCTTATAGGGTTTGCTCAGAAATCTCTTTTCTTGCCTTATTAATAAGACGCAATCAATATAAATATTTAATTGTTACACGTGTGAATATATTTTCAAGAAATGAATGAGATATGCATTTTTATGAATATTATATTCATAAAAATGCGGAGTCAGGAAACTAAAGAAATCCAGTGCCCTCGTCGGGTCTCGAACGGCGGACCTCTCAAATACGCACCAAGTGTGTTACCGTTACACCACGGAGGCATGCAGAAAATTTTTGAAAGCAGGAAACGTGAAAAATGAGTAATGCCCTCGCCGGGACTCGAACCTGGACCTCTCGAATACGCGCCGAGTGTGCTGCCGTTACGCCACGAAGGCATGCAGAAAAGAGGGAGAAAATGCCTTATAAAATGATTGAATTATGTAGTTTTTATGTTCCGGTTAAGGGTTTTATGTCTTTGTTTAATCTGCATGTAATATTTGTAGAATTATCAACAATTTAAAACTTTGAGCGGCGAGTTAAGCTTAACGAATCTCCAATTTTTTACATTTGAAATTCAGTAGAATAATGAATTAAGTCAGTTTCTGCACCTTTAATGTCTTTTTGGCGAGTGGGACAAAAAGTAAACTGTCAGTTCTGTGCACCGAAAAATCTGCCTTGCACGCATTGTTTTTGCGTAGAAACTCTAATTTTTATTGCAAAAATTTTTTTTAAAAATTGTTTAACTATATTTGGTGTTTTATGTTTTATTATATTTCACAATTTTTAATGACAACGTTTTGAGTTTTTATATATTTTAGGCTTTACCTCGAAGTGAGAGCAGAATTAATTGAATGAGAAATATATATCTAATGAAATTCGGGGAAATAAGTTTAAATCAAGTGCAGCAAAAATCGTGTACATTTTAATAGGCCATTTTAGGAAGTCATGTGGTGTCCGCATGAGATTTTTGCAGTGAGGAACACATAATTTTATAATTCATCGTTTAATTGCACCAGTCTGCGTTTTTACATTACACATACGAACTTTTTCTATCTTTACCGTAAAATTCTACTATTATTCTACCAATTGACCAAGGCAGATTGTCTTTAATTAAGACTATGTCTCTATTATTTAAATTGGATTCTGAGCTTTGCCATTTTAGATTGATTTTGTAAGGACTTAATAACTGGAGTTTCATTTTTCGCAGGTACTTTGTACCAGCCTTGTGATTTGCTGCCTTATTAACCTATTAACTTTAACAATTCGTGATATTTAAATTTGGATCAAGAATTGAGGTAATTTCTTTGCCAATTAAAAGGTGCTCTAGTCTTTGAATTATTGTTTTCTGAAGAGAAAGGTTTCAGTGATCGGGAATATAAAATTCCTTGAGTCATATTTGTTAAAAATTGTTCAAATATTTCTGAATTACCTACAAAACGTTTCAAATGGTACTTGAAGGACTTAATTCCATCCTCCCAAAGCCCTCTAAAGCTGGGCGCTCTGGGAGGGAGAAATTTCCACTCGATACTGTCAAAACTGAAGTCGGCAGCCAAAGCTCATCTTCTTCATTTACTGATTTCTTTAACTTCTTAAATTCTTTATTTGTACCTATGAAATTAGTGGCATTATAACTAATAGCTGCGAACACTTACCTCATCTGGCAAAGAAGCGTTTCAAGGTAGCGATCAATGCTTCTAATATCATTTCCAAATGAAACCTTAGTGAACACGTAATTGAATATACATTTCTAAACCTTCTGATATTTACCTTTTCTCTGGGTTTTGTATTTAGTTAGGTCAATTCCGCTACAATTAAATGTAAGATCAGCTGTAATCCCTTTCTTGGGTAGATTGCCCATGATTTACTTTGCTTTTTTAGGATTAGCCTTGAAATATATTATACACTTTTTCACAATCTTGCTACAAACATTTCTATCATTTACAATCCGAATGTTTTATCTTATATGATATAATAAGGATTGAGGACTTTCATGCAAATATTCAAAACGACAGTAGTAGTGAACTATGTTAATTTATGTTTAGAAAGCAGAATATTAGGAAACTTTTTCTGGTAAGTTACATTTCTATTTCTCAATATACCTCCTACTCAAAGTAACCCATTATTGTTAGGAAAGGGTTAAGATTCTTAATAGAACTCTTCTTTAGAACCACACCTGATTTTTAAGACCATTTATAAAATACTCACCTTGCACTTATGTTAATAACATTTTCAGCTGCATTCAATTCTCCTACTTTTAAATTACCTACCTTCTCTGGTACGTACAATTCTTATAAAATCTAAAGCAAAACTGAATTATATGAATCAGTTTTAAATATTTTTTCTACTGTTGAATAAATCATTAACAAAGTTATTCACATATAGACTTAACATGTTAACAATTCAGAGTCAGCATAGGTTTTTAGTTCTTTAGTGTATCTTTCACTTACGGCTTCAGGCACAGTTCTGTTAGAAAGTACTTAGCCTTCATTAAGAAGTCAGATACTTTCCGCCACAGTTGATTTAGTTGCGGCTGTTTAGCATTCATAGTTCTAGATATGATATCAGATAGGTTTTCTTCAAAAGCAATGGAATGCTATTGTTCAGTTAAAATCCTACATCTCTGAAATACGGTTTACAACACACGTCTTGAGCAGATAGAGCTCTTTTTTTAACCCATGACACCACAACCATAGAATCACTCTAAAGGCGAACGTTAGGCACCAGTTCCAACGATGATCTCACAAGGACTACCCTGCTTATTTTACATTATATTATTTTTATTACATTATATTATTAAATACTTGCTTATATTATATTATTTTTACGTTATGTTTTCATGCTACGTTTATCACATATCTTGTTAGCCAAGAATGGGACTCCGGCTCAAGAACCCGTGTTTCGTGGCCTGCGGCCAGCTAAGAGGAGAGACTATGAAGCCCATTTTTTTTCTCCTTTGAATTGACCCCTATCTGCGCATGTTTTTGTAACGAAAGTTGACACTGAGCCTACATCCAATACTGAAATTGACCTAATTTTTCCTGTACTCATAGTTTATTATTCGTAGAACTCGTCGCTTTGCAGTTTGATTGAAAGGGGTAGTCGGTTTTGTCCCCTCATCACATCAATCTTCGAACATACTCAGAACAGGAGACTGACTTAACAGTGTCTAACCCTGTGATTAAAATTAAGGCAATTAAAACAGAGATTATGTTTTTTCTCTATTTCAACCTTTCAGCCAAGGACAGCTTTTCAAATTCAAGAAATTTAAATAACGCATCAGATTTAGTTCTACCCAAAATGCGTTTTTAATTATTTACGTTCACTCCAGAATTTACCGTAGTAACTTTTGGAGAGTGTTTTTGCACATTTATACGTGTTTGGTCCTGCTATTTGTCCTAACATGGTTTCTTAGAAATTCTAACAACTCACTTACAGTAGGCAAATTCTCTTTTATTAATATATCTTTCCTACTAGCGTTTCGTGTTAGCAACTAACTTTTGACTCAACAGATGTGCAAAAATAATAGATGCGTATCCTCACTGCTTTATTTCTATCTCTCGAACACATTCACTCGCTTCATCTATTGAATTTAATATGGTAGATGATTACTCACT
The DNA here is from genome assembly GCA_000611955.2 of Stegodyphus mimosarum. Taxonomy (NCBI): domain Eukaryota; kingdom Metazoa; phylum Arthropoda; class Arachnida; order Araneae; family Eresidae; genus Stegodyphus; species Stegodyphus mimosarum. The sequence continues at coordinate 582,336 of KK119743.1, read as the reverse complement.
TTGCATATCTGGTGCGTTAAAAAATCTCTTTCATTTGGGTTTCTGTGGCAATGACAAACCAAGATCATAAACTGCGACCGTAATAGCCATTGATTGTGTGATTCGAAAAGCATCTCCTTTTAAAGTTTTAAAGAAAATTTTAATTATTGAAATTTTACTGCGCTTGATAAGTTTGAATTTTGGTGATTAATGGCTTTAAAAACGCTTAAATGTTAACCGATCATATAAATTGCCGCTGAAAATAGGTAAGGATATTTTTGCCAATTTTGAATCTAAAGATCTATCTGAATTGACACTTATCTGAAAGCTGTCTTTTAATCAGACAGTTTTTTAAACTCAAATTTCATATTATCAATTACTTAAATAACTTCTTTATGTTCAATACCATTAAATTCCTTTTCATCACAAACATTATAAATGGTTTCGAAAGTAGCTTTGAAATTTATTCTAAACTGTTAAGCTTTGACAACTAGGATCGGCTAACTTCTGTTCTCTTTTAGCTTAGGCAGTTGAGTTTTAAAACCTTAGCTTGCACTAAACGTTCTTTTAAACTCATCATTATTGTTTAAAATTAAACACTCACCCGAATCTATAGTCCTCACCGGTTCTTCGCTAGACGCGTAACAAACATTTCGCCTTGAAAAGTAATAATAACACTTAAATGGACTAAAACTATCTTTTAGTAATCTTACAATATTTAAAATTCACTGTAATAAAATTAAATAATTCACGGCTTTCAGCAAGCCATTTCAAAGTCTGAAGGCGATTGTCACCCACATCCCAATCACGTGGTTACATTGCAGACGCTGAGGCGTAAACAATTATAATAAATTAATACATGTAATATTCCTATAATAATAGCTCCACATTAGCTATAGATTGGAAATCGAAGAGAGATCATCCCTAATATATGAAGAAAGTCGTCTTACCTAGGACTCGGCTGAAATAACTTTAGGTCCTAGACTCAAACATTTTTTAGAAGCTTTCACATACATTTTCTTGATTTTATGAAGCATAAACACCATTATGAGGCATTACTTCTGTAATGCCTTTTTACGTAATGTCTTTATTACGATATTAAGATCACTTAAAATCTGAGAGCCTTAGGCTTAGGCTTAAGCTTTTTCGGCCTGGAGTCAATCTATTATGTCTAGTATGCTTGATCTAGTATGTCTCTTTTCTATTATATTTATATATATATATATATATATATATATATATAAAACATAGAGTAGTACTTACCATTTAGCAAATATCGGAGACATTGTAAAAGCTAAATAAGGTTGATAAAAATTTGTCAAATAAAGTGTAGTTTCTTATTTAGGCGTTAGGAAACATAGAAATGAAAAGGATGTGAACTAAACATTATGCTGTGCTCATACTTCAAAGAGAAAATTTCAGGGGAAAAACACTACCAAACCTTATAAGAATGAAGTGTTATTTCTAGGATATATTAGTAAACTAAAGGACAATATGCCTATCATAGAACTCCTCAGCAAGAGATTACTACGCTTTCCTAAGAACCAAATCAAGGCTAACATATTTTACAGCAACTTTATGATAGTAAACGTCGGTGGTAAAAGCTTTCTGGAGTAAGATAGTTTAATATTTACGCTGCGAATCTGTCTCTGTATTCAAAGGTAGCATTAATTTCAGAGCAGATAACTCATCTGATAACAATTAACTATGAAACTGGGAAGAAATCCTAAATTTCAGATCCTTTTCTCAAATTTGTTGCTTTGTTGGCGTAAATGTCACCACTTGTTTATAAATAATATGTGGAAAGAGCTACTATTTCGGCTTATAGTGACATTACAGGTAACAATAAAATGCAATTTGTCTTAATTTCGAAGATCTTGAAATAAGGAGCATCTAAACACTTATACTTGAACGCTTTGTTGTTTCTTACAAAAATCAAAACTCTACGTCCGTGAAAGAAAACGTTATAAAACCTGGGTTGTGCTATCTTTGGGAAGTTTTATTAAAGAATATTTAAAGTCATCCAATTTTCCAAGAAAAGAATGAAACAAGCTGACATGAAGTTTTTAAAAATACTGTTGTGATCTACATGCGCCACTTGTCAATACGATAGACGACAGGAATGGGTTGGAAGAAAACTTCTAAATTTTGGTTTAAATAATGTGATTTACTGGATTGCAGAGCAGTAGAAAGAAATTGAATCATGAATTATTGCAATTCATGGAAGAATCTGTTCACAAAACTTGAAGGAGAAGCAGTGTATTATTAAGTTATTAAGAATATAATAACATTTTTAATTCTGCTGTTACAATAAACTAAAAGCTGTGAAATTATCACCAGAATGGCTAGACAAAGATGAACAACATTGTAATGACAATGACGTACGTTGATGACAGTGATACAGAAGACGACCAAAAAATAGGGAAATGGTAACAGAGTGACGACTAGAGTGCACTGGCCCTAATGTATGTGAAACAAGCATTATTGATCAGAAATTACTGCCTGACGTTTCAACATTGGCGCAGCAACTAAAAGAAGTAAAATTCTAAAACAAAAGCAATAAATATCTTTTCTACCACGTAACATATAGAATTTATAATATGGATATATAATAACATACATTGCATGTATTTTTTATCAGTATTGTAAATTTTATGCTTTCGCAATGTGTTGTAGATAAAAGGATACAGTTGGTACGTATATTGATACAATTCTCTTCATACATTAAAGAAAAAATGATGTATTTGATATAAATCAGTATTCAATAATCATGTCTGTCTTTACTGCACAAAAGTTGTATTAAAATGTAATTTATTATTCGGTTACCTTTTAATCCTTTTTATGTTGGATAATCCAGAATCTGATCCTGTTTATGTCAGATAATCCAGACTATTTTATTTTCTTACGTTTTTAAACATTTTTGTTTTCATCGTCTTTCATTCAGGTTACTTTAGTTTATTGATGCCGTTATGAATACCTATGCTTGAATTTAATTTTTGATTATGCTCTTAAATAGTTGAAGTTCACACATATCGTTTTATTTTGTAATAAAAAACTAAAGTTTATTTTTCCAGAAGCTCGTAATTAAATTCAACTAACTTGTAATCTACAGGGGGTCAAGTTCCCTGGCACCCTACGGTAGATTTATGTCCTTCTCTCTCTCTCTTCGTCGAAACTGTGACTTTCTTTCTTTACTACATATAGTTTCATACCAAGGCATGTGATAATAAAAAAGCTCATTCTCTTTGATTACGGTATAAGGTTTTTCTCCCGCCTTCTTGACATGCCTTCGTGGTGTAGTGGTCAGCACGTTCGACGCGTAATCGAGAGGGTCGCGGTTCGAGTCCCGGCGAGGGCATGGATCATTTTTCATGATTCCCACTTTAAAAAAAAACTTATGTCTCTACAGTGGCACCCGAACTAAAAAAGGTGGTGGATGATGATTCTTCACCACTAGGATTTGGCGATTGGATTCCCAAAGCCCCAGTCGCTCTTTAAAAGGGGGAGTATATAAGGTATTTCTCTCGCCGTTTTGGTGTAGTGGTCAGCAAGCTCGACGCGTATTCGAGAGGTCCGTGGTGAGAACATGGCTCATTTTTCATCTCTCCTGCTTCTAAATAACCTAATGTCTCTACAACGGTAGACAGGTTTTAGAGAGAAATCACACAGAAATGAACAGGATTAAAAAACACTAAACTGCGCAAGAATGTAAATAGGAAATTAGTTTCAGGCATGAAATCACTCTTAAAGTAACGGTCTTCTCAAAGCAGAAAAGTCTTCCTTAATAAAATTTTAAATGAAACCTTTATTTATAATTTAATTAAATAAGATGTAATTAAAATACGTAAATGTTTCTAACTTTAAACTAGAAATAAGGGAATGTTTTAGTAATACTGTTCTAACTTATTCTCGTACGAAATAAATTGTAGTTCTACAATTACAATCATTTGTCTAACAAAAGAAATGAAATTTTAAAATTCCAGAAGCACGGAATGTTGTATATTTCATAGAATAAAATATTGGGAAACTTCCGTAGTTGGATGAAGTTATATTAACTAAGTAGTAAATAGCAATTATGTTAGCGTAATATTTCAAGGGGAAATATAGTGCATAAAATGCATGTTCAATAGGTATAATCCTATCCAGGACCAAATCTAATTCAAAAGATGTGATAATAAGACGCACTTTTCTAAAAATTTAAATTCTGAGAATTTTCTCATACATATGATCATTTCCTTGCTGTTTCGTTATAATCATAATTATTATCATTTCTGTTGCTTTTATAAAATATACTTAAGAAACAAAAGTGAATATAATATTCATATTTAAAAATCGCCGTGGATCTGCTTTTATAACATAAATAATTTATTAATAATCCAATTGTCCTAAGGAAAGTTTTTTTCTGTTCTGATAAAAAGTATAGTATTAACGTACTATTCGTTGGAAAATCAACGGTACTAATTTTAGCAAGCATAATTTCTAATCAGATGTAATGTTTACCAAGAAAGTATCCTGCAAAGAGAGATAGAAAGGAAATAATTATATAGTAGTCTTCAAAATCAGGAATGTGCGTTTACAAACCCTGAATTAAAACTTTTTAATGCTTTTTTTTTATTACCATAAGCAGTTTTTAAATGCCTTGTAATTTTGTTTGTAACGTGAGGCTAAACTGTTACTATTCAAGTACCATCCTTTATATAAAATGGTTTTTATTTATTTGAATTTGGCAAGACAGCGTACGTAGCGTCGGTGAGAAAACACTAATTCTCTGAGACAAAATTGCCTGCGTTATTGAAACCTTATCCTTAGGACTTATTTATTTGGATATAAAATAACAGGATAATGGGAAATTTTCTTTTAAGGAGGTCCATAATCTTTTGCATGGCGGTGTACCCTTGTTTATCTCCTTCGATAGAATGCTACGACTGTCCATGTGCCTCAATTAGTACGCCTGTTGCTACGATTCAGTAAAAAACCCGCGCTAAAACTCTGAATTTCCAAGCGTTTCTGCGTAAACCTTTTGCGAGTTTTATAAAAGTTAATGGAAAGAATCAAGCAACGAAGAAAATTGTTAGAAGCACCGTGGAGGTGAAAAAACAATATTGTTGAAAAATATAAAAATGTATCCGGGGCTTGACTATTTCGTATCGTATGCCAAGTTCGATGGTGTCTACAAATGTGAAAAACAACGATGCTATTAAATCGCCTAATGTTGTGGTGGGTTGTGAATGGATTACTAACAAAGATTAGAGACATTAGGGCATGTTAAAATTGCTTTTGATCTGGATAGCAGAAAAACATTCATGTGCTTCCTTTATGTACAATATATATTTCACCTTATTTTAGTATTAAACAGTGTTATAATAAAAGTATCTTTATAAGGACAGTTTAATTACTTTCCCTTTATTACTTATTGATTCCCCTTTATTATTTATTGGTGGTTGTCCAAAGATCTTGAACAAATTAATGATGTATACCGAGGTACCAATGTGCTTGTAAACCGTTGCTTCAATTGACAAGTGATGTTGCATATTTCTTGCATTCAAATTTCTTGCCTTAATTAGTTGACTATTTTAAAGATCATGAATCCTTCAAGAAAAAATTTAATTTAGTCTTCTAAGTCCTATGGACAATTTTATTATTTTCAAACTGAACGTACTGAAGCTTCGGAGAGTCCCTCACCTTTTTTATATTTCCTACAAACAACAGTGCTCACCAGCGAGGAAGCGGTAAAGTCGCTAAACACTGATGATTTCGGTTCGGAGTTCGAATTCCTGCGAACGGGCTGGTAGCATGGGCGTTTTCTTGGTTTTTGCCATGTGTAACATGTATGCGAGCCAGTTTTGCTTAGAAAGTCATCCATAAAGGCATGCCTCGAGGGCAGATAGCTTTCCAGTGCTTTCCCTTAACTTTGTAAACCAAACTAAACTAAATCTATAAACAACTTGCTCGTGGAATATTTGTTTTCCATTTCCAAAGAGAATGATTTTTATATGCCTCTGAATGATTTTAATATACATTGGTTGATTCTTATTTTAAATTAAATTAAATAGCCTCCCTTGTTCCGATGATAATTACCTTTTAGAAAGTTCTCACTGTGATTCATTAAAAATATGTATTTGATGTTTTGAAAGATATTGTTGCTTAAAAATTTACAACTTAACCATGTCTTGACATTTTTATAAAGTTTAGTTTTGAAATAGTATGTTACTTAAAATTATCAGTTACAGAAGAAAATAGTCGCTTGTGCAATCTGTTAAATTAGTTTATTTTAAGAAGAATTTATTTCCTGATATGAATGTTATCAGATTACTTTCTTGCAACAAGAGAATTTCTAAAGGTGTATAATGGATACATTTAAAATTTCAAAGTTTCATAATGAAAACGGTATTGCTGTGATCACAAAAATACATTAAAAATTCATAATTCAAAATTGATAAAGGTGTTAGTTTATAGAAAATCATTCGCTCTTTGAAAAATTGTAGAAATTATTGTTAGAAGCTTCCGTATTTGAGGTTTTCAAACTCCATTATAGGAAATCTCGGCAGAAATACCTTTCATTGAGATATTCCCATACCCAAGTGGTGCAGAACATGATACTCACCTACAAGATTTTTATAACAGTGGTTCTTGTGAGTATCAAGGTGGCATGACACTGGACACCGCACTAAAAATTATATATATATATATATATATGAGTGAAAAATTTATAAAATTTGAAAAAGACAAAAATGTGCAGTTCGAAAAAGAAATTAGGAATACCACATGTTAGCGTAAAATTTGTCGATTCCTGGTGCAACGTTGTAGTACTTTTTTCCATTGAAGAATAGCGTATTATAATATATTATATATAGCGTATATTCCATTGAAAAATAGCGTAGACTCTGTTACTAAAAAATAGGAACTTTAAGGTTACTAAAAAATAGGAACTGTTACTAAAAAATAGGAACTTCAAGGTTATTTTCAACTGCGTGACTTACCTTATAACCATGCAATCGACAGCTGCATCAGATAATTTTTGTAGCCTAAATTTTTCTCTTTACTTCAGTTTAGAATGTTTCACTTCATGAAAGGCGTGTAAATAAAAGCTAACTTGAACTACAGTCCACCTCATATAAGGTGGAAAAAATAAGTACTGTGTGGTGATGACGACACGAGTTAGATCGCAAATGGCGAAAGAGCTGGCAACGACTTTGAATTGCCTATTTTAAAATTGCAAACTGTAGTTCTGGGTTGTACTATTCTTTGGATTACGATAATATACTGTTGGACTTTCTCTCTAAGAGGAAGCATCCTTTTGTGAAATAAGTCCTGAGGAAATTGGATTGCATTCAATTTACACAGAGAAAATTTTAACCCGTTTGCCGGGATTTCTTCTCAACATTATGGACGGAATATTTCGTACATAATGATGGCGTTCGTATTCATTACATATGAAAATATTTGCCAGCGTTTAATATATTCGATCTCGGGTTGGATATACAGGGTGTATATAATTAAAAAACCCTACTTCAGAGCTGCCTACATGCGACACCAGTGATCAGGAAATTGTGAAATTTTGTGGCTGAATAAAGGGATAAGAAGATCTTACAGCAGAAAACAATAGTTACCAATAGCGTTATCAGAGAAAGCGGAGTCGAACGTCAAAATCCTGTGGAAGCAACCGCTGCATTAGTGAAAGTTTTTAAGGATAATATCGGAGGTTATTCCTCAAGATCTTATGGGTAGTTGGTTGCGGTCTATCCGACGCATGTGCTATACGTCGGACACTAGTGCTAGTTTTAAAATTTTGAAGCTTTGGCGTCTACGACCTGAATCGCAACCTCTTGTGTTGCTTCTGCGGAGACAGGTTTCTTCCTCTTCCAGGACGAACAGAAAACGATCCTGTTTCTTCAGATTTCTGTAGCATTTTCCGAAGGTTTTTTTTAAACATTTATTGGACCTTTTAGAATCCTCTTCAAAGCTAAAAAATTCCGTAGTGCAGCTACTGCGGAATTAGTGTTTTGGTAAAACAATTTTAACTACAAAGCATGATCTGCAAACGTATCGTCATTGTGAGCAACAAACACATTGAAAACAAAGGCTCCGTTAATGTTTCCAGATTTCACAAGAGCTGCTGCATGACGTCTACAAAGATTTACATTTTTACTACAGATTTTCAAAGTAAAATGTCCTTTGGTGAGACTACTTGTAATTAATATTTTTTCCCTGAAAAATATTCTCATCCCTTCATTAAGCCCGCCACAAAATTTCACAATTTTCTGATCACTGATTTCACTTGTAGAGGAATTTCAAATAGAGTTCTTTAATTATAGATACGACGCCCAGACGGTATAGTGGTTAGTGGAGCCTACTGCGTTACCGAAGGGCCTGTGTTCGAATCCTGGAAAAGGCATGGATGTTTCAAAATGCCTCGTTTCTTTGCGGCATGGGGACACTATAAATATATAGCCGGAAGTTTTCTCATGTGATTTGGTGAATAGGGAGAAGGGTGGGAGACACTCGAACCCCCATCCGGGGGGCGCTGTTCCTCAAAATTGGGAGGGAAATAGAAGTTCAACCTGCTTGAGGTTCTGGCAATCTTTCTTTCAATAAATACACTGACTACCAATAAGTATTTGGAAACCTATGCAAATGACGATATCTGTGGTCTTAAGGTACGTCACGGACTCCGCCGGTGTATATCGTGTAAGAAACATCATCGGCTTTAGTCGCATGCAAGATGCCTCGCAGTTCGGAGCTCTCTGATTTCGAGAAAGGTATAATTATCGGGTATCACAAATGTGGCCGATCCTTAACGGACATATCAAGCGATCTGAAGTACCCAAAATCGACAGCGGCCTATGTGATTAAGAGGTGGAAGGTGAGCGGTGATTGTCGGAATGTGCCCCGAGTCGGCAGACCAACGAAACTGGGAGATAGAGACCGACGAGTGCTGTCCAGAGAAATTCCGAAGAACCGCACCCAATCGATGGCCCTCATCCGCGAGGAGTTTCAACGGGTATCCGGGAGTATTGTTTCAATGAATACCATCCGTAAGGAAGCACATCTGCTTGGTTTTCATGGTCGTGCTGCTGCCCATAAGCCTTTGATCACAAAGTCCAACCGCGCTGCTCGGTTAATGTGGTGCAAAGCACATCGAAATTGGACCGTAGATCAGTAGAAACGGGTTCTTTGGAGTCACGAATCAAGGTTCACCCTTTACCGTTCGGATGGCAGGGTCTGGATCTGGCGTCTACCTGGAGAACGTCTCCTGCCAGAATGCATTGGGCCAACAGTCAAGTTCGGCGGAGGTGGAATTATGGTCTAGGGGTGTTTCTCCTGGTATGGGCTAGGACCCTTGATTCCCATTCATGGTAAGCTCAACTCCGATGCCTACTGCACTATTCTGGATGACAATGTGCTTCCTACGTTGTGGCAGTTTTACGGGTTGGACCCTGTTACTTTCAGGACGACAATGCCAGTTATCATGTTTCGACGTTAACCAAGGCTTGGTATGGTGCCAATGGAGTTCATCGAATGGACTCTGCCTAGAGTCCGAATTCAGAGGTGCACTACCAATGCAAAATCGGTGAAGGAACTTCTATGTCTTCTCCAAGCTGAGTGGAAGAAAATACCACTAACTGTCATACAAAGACTTGTGGAAAGTATGCCCCGGAGGGTCCAGGCTGTAATTACCTCTCGTGGAGGCTCTACCAACTATTGATTTTGAATAAAATCAGTTTTTCTTTTCTATCACAGGTGTCCAAATACTTATTGGTAGTCAGTGTACATGGACAAGACAACAACAACAAATTATAGACACCCTGTATATTACAAGAAAAGGAATCAAGGTACAATGTGAGAGAGCCTTTTCTAAATTATAATCAAGAAAATGCCATTTATTCATGACATTCTGTGGAATTTGAAATGTCAGGGCTAAATTCGTAACGCTTGGACGGCTGACTCAGCTACTGGTGAGCTGTGATTATTTTATTACATATTCAAAAAGCAGAAATAAATTACAACTCAGCTTTAAAAAATAGTACTCTTTAATTAATAATGCAATTTAAAATAGTTTTGTAAAAACATCTGAATTATGTAATGGAGAAAATATTATATTAGATGTTGCGGGGTATATTCCTAACCGCAACAAATTCTTTGTACTCTTCTTGTAAAGAATATAACCTGCCTATATTGTAATTCTCAATAATTCCCACCACGCTTATGTACATATGTGGCTATAAAACTTACCAACAGGCTATAATATTTACTCCTCGCAGGCTGAGCATTTGCATCAAGACAGGCCTAAATTAGAAGTCTGGAAACAACTATTGCAACGTTTCGTGCGTAAAAACATTCATTATGCATTCGCAGTTCTGAGTAAAGATGATTTCTGTTTACAGATATAAACATAGATATATACATTAATATTTAATGAAAGGAATTGCATAATTATTTGTTTATGACGTTTAATAAGAATATGTAGCTTTTAAATGAAATATTCAAAATTGTGGTGGAGATAGAAAAGTAAAAAGTAATAATTAGTTTTAAGGATTCTATAGAACAAATAGTTGCGTGATTTTCTTCTTTTGTTGTTAACGCATGTCAAAAATCTTCCACGTAAGTTCCAACTTTCTGAAAGCTATTCCATATTATTCATTCGTATTTGTTTTAAGTTTTATTTATGTATTGAAATTAAACCTTAATTTAAAACTAATTTCTATTTTAAAGTTAAAATAAGTAAATCGAGGTTTAAATAATAGTGCTGTCATTTTTTTGCTGAAAAGATTATTTGAGCATAAAAGAATATACTGCCCATCTTTTCTAATTTCTCCTTATAAACTGAACTAACAGAAAACGAAATTTACATTTGTAAGTTAGAGAAAAAGGTTAATCGGTACTAAACGTTTTTTTTTAATATATGGACTGCAAAATTGAATTTTTTTTATTTCATGAATTTATAAAATAAGTGCAACTTTTACTTCTTTTATCTATAGGTCTAATTTCATGTTACGATATATGTTCAATATGTTTTTTCTGTCATTCAAATACCTTACTTAAAGCCATAACTTATGCGCATTCTAAACTGTAAGAAGCATTTATAAGAGATTAATTACTTATTAGTTAACTTTTACGTTAGCAGAAAATGTAGTTACTGAGAGGTAAGGTATAATAAATTTCCTAAATACACAATGATGGAAGCATATATTATTTGAAGCTTTCCGACGTACCAACTCGCTTGTTAAGAAAACTTAACATTATTGTAACCAGAACTCGTTAGATTAACTTTATTTGCCAAAAGTTTTCATAAAGCACAGCTTTAATGCATACGAAAACTCAGACTTCTTATATATGGCTGCGTATGGTGTCATATTTATTAGAGTAACATTCTTTTATACTTTTATACAAGGTTAAAACATAACCCTGATTACTTTACATATAATATGCGTAAGTAAAGTAAATATAACCTTGATTATTTTACAAGTATATTTTACTAATATACGTAATTGGGGGTGAAACCACTTCATCATTTTGAAGTATTTCCTAACATGTTCGATACAGGTGTAAGAATTTAAATAAAACTTGGTCTTTACAAGAAGAAATCTCATGTACTAGACCACACAACCACCTCTTTCTTTCATTGCCACTTTCAAATTTTAAAGTAGGATTACGCTGTTCCTTAATGGTCTGATGGGAAAGCAAAAATTAAAACGCTGTTTGAGGTGTTCGAAAATGCGTATATTTTCTAAACTACAAATGTTACAATTAATTTAAATGCATCATTAGAGAGATGAAAGAGAACATTATCAAACACACACAAAAAAAAACTTTTTTTAATTAGTTAAAGAGTATACATTGCAAAACATCGTCAAAAATAGCGAAACTGTGGTGAAGCTCCGTGCGCATGCGCGATTGTGTGTAAGTGGCAATGTCGTCTGGTAAACAGTCAGAGTGTTCGAGTTGTGCTTGCTGAATTTGATTTTATTTCGCCAAGCTAGTCATTTGCGATTTATAGAAATTTGTCGAGTTTAGCAAGTTGTGTACCAATAGAATTTACTGTTAAGCAGAGTAAGGAAGCAGGCGGTATTTGAGTGGTTGATATAATTGTTAATGGACAGTCAAGATTTATTCTAGCATCTTTATATATATATTCTGCTGTTAATTCAGGAGATTTCAATATGTTCTTGTGTAATGCATTGAATAAATATTCTGTGACTACTTTATTGATCGATGAAGAATTTACTGTAGATACATACGTTCTTTCATTATGATGGGAGATTTCAGTGTAGACGTCAAACGAAATGAAAAAGCATTTGATTTAATAAAACATAACTTTAATCTCAATTTGGTGACAAGTAACTATCCAAGAACACTTGGCAATTCATTTATAGATTTAACATTTAATAATAATATAACTGCAAACATCTTAAGTTATGTATCTTATCTCTCATGCTATCGACCAATTTTACGTAGGGTACAAATAAATGTAATAAAGTAAAATATACATGTGTATGCAATATTTTGTTTGTTTTATCTGGTCTATAACAACATCGTCACACTTCCATTAGTAATCCTACGCTTTTAATATCAAATGCTCTTTAAAAGAGAGAGCCTACCGTCAATTTTTTTACGTTTTCTCGAGGCGTCTATTTAAAAGTATACTGAAACGATACGCAGGCTTTAAATGATTATAATCTTTTCCTCTTTCTGTTCTTCCTGTTCTTGACATTTTTCAACAGCTTCGAAAATTTTAAAATAACCTACTCTTGCACGAAATCTGGGATATCAAACTCAAATTTCATGCAGGCCGCATGCACGAGCTGAAAGTAATTAAGAGTTCAATTTTTTCAATTAAAATATTTTATTAACTAAGTAAAGATATTTTAATAAATTTTAAATTTTGCGTACTAGATATTTATGAAAACGTGACATTAATAATAATAATATCACAAAAAAAACTCAAATTTCTATTTATTTCCTATTTGAACTCTAAAATCTTTTACTTGGAAGAGATATTTGTTCATTACGCTTCGTAAGTCAAACATACTAACAGCTTTTAAGGTATTTTCACCCTCCTTTCCACATGCATTCCTGGTGTAATTGGAAGCATACCCGACGCGTATTCGAAAGGTCCATGCTCCGAGTCCAGGCGAGGGCACTGCACATTTTTCACTTCTGCAGCTTCAAAAAAACCTAATGACTTTACAGTGGCGCCCGAACTTAATGAAGGTGGACTATAATTCGTCACCACCAGGGTTTATCGACTGGGTGCGCTAATTCTCAATTGCCCTTTAAAAGGGGGAGTATATAAGGTATTTTCTCTCTCCTTTCCGCATACCTTCGTGGTGTAATTTCAAGCATATTTAACGCGTATTCGAGAGGTCCAGGCTTCGAGTTCCGACCAGGGCACTGCACGTATTTCACTTTTCTGTATTCGAAACCTCTCATAACTCTGCAAGCTAAATATTAAATTCGTAGACTGACATTCCTTTCAAGTAATTCTAGCGTATTTAATTAATCATTAAGTAATTTATTTTAAATTAAGCTAAAATCAAGCAAATTATGAAAGATTTCTAAGCTTTCAGAGAAACTTTTCCAAGTTTGAAACACTTGAAATAAATAATGACAAACTAATTTTTTTCTCTTATCAAATTTTCTTTGGCATAAAAATAAATATATATATGCTTATATTTAAATAATTAAGAACTCTTTATTTCTTAATACAGCTTGACACTTGATGGTATACGATTCTGCTGAACTTTGTAGCCATGGAGAAAAATTACTAGAAATTATTTTCAAACGGATTGCAGATACCGATTGGTCAATCGGTTTCTTTTCTCATCAGTTTTGAGCTTTGAGAAAAAGCTGTTAACGTATAAATATGTTCCTAAATAAAGCGATTATGCTTAGTTCAAAAATTTCGTAGCTGAGCTTATTTAATTTTTAACAAGTACGAATAATAGTTAATGAAATCTGTATCTTGAAATCTTTGAATAAGATTATAAATTAATTAACTATCATTATCGACTTTCTGCCGCGTTGTTTACGTTCGTTTTTAATGGAAACGAAAATAATATTAACTCGAATTTAAATTAATTAAAATCTTGAAATCTTTGTACCGCACACCGTATTTGCAACAAATGTATATAATTGAAATATTTTTGCGGGCAATTGTTTCCCGGGCTGCCAATTTGCCATCCCTGCAATAATTGTTAGGATTCTTGAAAATGTTTTGAATTAAATTTTCAAAGTGCAGTTTTTACTATCGTAATAAAGTAATGAATTCTATAACTCGTGCTTCTGAATATAAGTATGTATATTAAATAAATAACAATTATTCTAAAAATCATAAAAGAGAATCTAACCTAAAGTATGTGCTCAAAATGTTTCAAATTTGAAATAATAAAAAATATACAGATATTTGTTTTCGGGGATAGTTTCGTAGCTTCATATACGCAAAATCCATTATGCATTTTCTGGTAAATTTGAAATAATCTCGCAAGTCAGAAATTATTCTTCTGCCTTGGCATTAAAACATTTCATATATTAAAATCTATATAAGGAAATGAACATTACTATCCCTTCCGACTTCCAACTGGTTTTTACCATATAGTTCCTCAGATTTTTAAATTCTGTATGTTAAACCCTTGTCGAACGCCAGAGTTACGTCATAGCACATTGTGCTACGGCAAAATCACGTTTCGCAACGTTAATTTTCTATTACAAAAAGACGAGTTAGGTATACTTCAGATTAAGAAAGTATGTACAATTTATACAAACATAAATATTATTGTAATTAAAAGGTAAAAATAAAATAAATATTAGTTGAAAGAATTTCTATTGCTGCTTAATAATTAGATACATGCTACAATTATTTTTTTAAACAGCTGTAGATTTTTGTTTGGCGCAATGTCTAACACAGCCCATTAAACGTTTCGTGGTAAGGAATGCAAGGATTTTCAATACCTATAATAAAGCGCCTTCTTCTGTTTTCATTTGTGACAATCTTTATTACAAAATTAGACAGTTCCTGGACCTTTTTAACAATTCATTTAACTTTTTGTACGTTAAAGGCTATTCATGTTTTTACTATCGCTGCTTTCACCGTCATTTCGCGTTATAAGATCATACAATTAATTCACTTGTCATTTCACGGTCATTATTCTCGATTAATTATTTAATTTCTCCTCCTTCCATACCTGAAAATCCTTCGCAGCCTATTGCTTTGCAATTTGTACGATTTTCTGGCTTCATTTTTGATCGATGAAAATAATTTTAACATTGCTGAAAACTTCTGACCAGCGCTGATGCCAGCAAGCATTCATTGTTGAAGAATTCATTTGTGCCATGAAATTTTAATAATTTCTGTGCATTCTATTGTGTTGAATTGTTTTCAAAATACCATTAGTGTGTCGTGCTTTCCTTTGTCTAATGCTTTATGTGTGGAGATTTAAGCATACCTGGCATAATAAGCTTTGAATGTTTTTATGATTCCTTGATCCATTGTTTGAATTAAAGAAGTGGTGTTCGGTGGAAGGAGTAAAACCGCTACATTTAAATGCAGTGAGGGCTTCAGTATCGCGTACTGAAGTATTATCTAGAAGTAGAAGAACGGTCCATGTTTTGGTGTTCTCAAACTGACGGCCCGTCGGACGCATGCGGCCCCCAAAGCAGTTTTATGAAGCATGCGAGTACATTTTGCGTAAATTAATTAGCATTATTATGATACGAATTTGAAGAAAAGGTTTAAAATTTTCATGGCTTGGGATCGAATTTTACAGCATCTTCGTTAAACGATAACGAACAAGAGTAATGCTCTAGAAAATTTATAAATGATAATTAATTTATTCTGTGATATAAATCTTTTTCATAGATTTGAAGAATCGAGCTTGATTAAATTTTATTAGTACCTGTCAAAAGATAAATATCCTCAGTTCCAGTTTTTCAATAAGAATAAAATCGCTTTGTTTGGGAATACATTTACATGTGAACAGTTTTTTTTTCCGTTAGAGTAAATTAAGAAGTCCAAGATTGCCGATGAGTATTTACAAATTGGGGGTGAAGACACTTTCTAGTAATTTTCCTCCAAGGTTACAAATTATACGAAACTCGAAACGGCATGAAGTGTTGTAGCTAAAAGATGTAGTAAGACACAAAGAAGTTTATAATTACTTACATACGAATATTTAATTTTTATATGGTACATAGAAAAATGTAATAAAAAAAGAGAATATGTTGTCCTTATTTATTCTCAAGTTTTGTCTCAATTGGGAACTTTTCGTATATTTCGTTCTAGTTTTAATTACAAGTTGGTTATTTAGTGGCTAATTCAGTATATTACAATTATTTGAAAGAATACAGATCTAATTAGCTGCCAATATGCTTGAACTACAAATTGTTACAATAACAATTTCTTGCATACACAAGCCTTAAGTTTCAGGAGGAAATAAGTATAAATTTGAATTTTTTTCCTCATTTTTATATGTAT
Source organism: Stegodyphus mimosarum (assembly GCA_000611955.2). Taxonomy (NCBI): domain Eukaryota; kingdom Metazoa; phylum Arthropoda; class Arachnida; order Araneae; family Eresidae; genus Stegodyphus; species Stegodyphus mimosarum. The sequence continues at coordinate 565,886 of KK119743.1, read as the reverse complement.
GTTTTGACAAATGTCATTTTTTTTAAATTGCTTTAACAAATTTTGTTTTTTTAACAATTTTTTAATTGCGGCTCGTCAACTACTTTTCGATCGTGTATTTGGCCCCCGTGCAATTTGAGTTGAGTTCACTGTTCTAAGCAATGTTTGACTTCTTTAATGAATGAGTTTACAAACCAGTTATTAAAGAGGACTATCGCAACGTGGCGGACGCAGTGCATATATTTGAAATTCTTACATTCAGCAAACTGAGATAATAAGGAGAAAGCGTATACGCTATATCGCGTTCCGCAAGTCCGCCTTTGGCAAAAGTTTACTTTATTTGTCTAAAGGCAATGAAATCTCAGTCCGAAACTTGGAAATATATTATAACGTAATCTAAATCTTTTGATCTTGCCACACTATATATATTTCCGCTTCAAAGTAATTTTTATGGTTCTCCGTCCGAGAAATTAAAATTCACTGAACGAAACTTCATGCAATTTACATTTGAATAATATGCAATTTACATGGCATCTTCCAAGAAAGATTACCCAGTTATCTGGAAGCAACCGCTGCTTCCAGACATCTGGATTACATCCTTATTTTACAAGACGTTACGCTTCGTCATTTTAAGAAACGATAAGAAGCGACTCAGAGAACTTTAATATTGAGCGTTTGAAATTCCTTATTTGGAAAACACTGACACTTTTCGTAAAAAAAAAGCTGCAGTGTGTATAGTCCTGAGTTTGGAAATACTTTCAAGTTTTCAACTGAATTCAAGAAATTTTTAGAGTTAATATCCTGACTGGGATAATTCGGTCAACCATGTTTAAAGTCCATTGATAACAACTTTCATTGTTTAGCAGATAGATCAGATCCACCTCGCATCCATGAACACGAAAGGTCTTAAATCGAAATTTATAGAGAAAGATGAGTACGTTGAGAAACGTGATACCTTATAGGAACCAAGTTTCTCCGTTTGTAAAGAGTTCTCAGGTCTAAGGCAAATTGAGGGCCATATTTATTATTTGGTTGCGACAGGAGTTTGCTTTGAGATCTGTTGAATCTAGGTTCTTATTTCGCCTTTCGCCGTCTTCAGAAAACAGGACGCGAGTGCAGCACTGAAATTCTCACTCACATTTTCCTGTCATTGCTTCATTGTGGAGCTGATAATCGTGTTCCCGAATGAACTGCTATCACGTCAGTGAACTCAAATCATAATGCCAGTGAGTCATTATGTCAGTACTACTGAAAAACCGATTACTGTTTAGATTTCCTCTCACGAAGGAAG
>KK119743.1:530703-564585 GCA_000611955.2 Stegodyphus mimosarum | reverse complement strand
CCATAAAAGAACTCTTTGGCACGACCAAACTCTTCTTGACCGAATTTAATGCCCCTGTAAATTGTTACATGCGTCTACTGTAACATTTGAAAAGCAATAAATCTTATTAAAATACAAGTTCTCAATTATGCTTTCAAGTCTTGCGACGTTACCATCTAAACTGAGGAATAGTATGTTTTTACTAGACAGAAGTTTGTTATTTAGCTTTTAGGTGTACTAATGTATTATGATTCACCAAAATGAATAAAGAAATAAACTTACATAAACGTAAATGGGATGAACTATAAAAAAACTGCTTTTTCTTTTAAAGCTCCCAGATATTTAAGTATAGTATTTCAAGTTTTAAAATGACCGATTGCTAGTTGTATGCACGCAACTGCTCCCAAAGAATAAAGGAAAGAAAATAATAGAATAAAGTAATGTAATAACTAAATACTGGTAAATACATATACTTTATTAATGACTGTAAATATGTTAGTTGTTATATATAAATATGTGTAATTATGTAATAAAACAAAAATCCTTCAAATTTTTCGCAACCCATCACAGACTGCCTTTCGATCGATTGTCGTGCTTCAAGCTATTTTTTAGCACTTATCTTTATGATGTGGTATTAGACATGCTTATTAAGTCATATTATGAATAATGTTTTTGCTAACATTCCGAACAGTAGTCTTAAAAACAATTTAGTTTCTTAATTATAGTTTTAATGACTTCTTTTCAAACTGTTAATCTCAGGTTAGACATATATTTTGATTATAAAAATTGGTAGCACTCAGAATTGAGGTATGACATTAGGCAGCCAGCATAATCAGCAAGATGGTAGATGAAAGAGCTACGTAAGTCCCTGCCAATGTCATGCAAGACTAAAATAACCTACTTTTAGAGGGCCAAAATCCAAGTAATTTTTGTACTAAGGTTTTTTTCTGTTAGAAGTAAAGAATCATATTTGTTAGGAATTTTTGTAGCTCTGCGTGGTATAGTTACTAAAGCTCTCAATATCAATTCTCTTATGCAGGTTTCTTTTAAAACTCTTATTTTGTTAAATATCACATTTTTCAGAAATAAAATGAGATATTATGCAACAGCTTCGGAATATTCAAAACTTACTAAGAAACATCAAACAATTTCAGATGCTCAGTAGTTTAATGAGTTTCTAGACGGCAACATAATCTTTTTTTTTAATCCAGCAGCAGCCAATGAGACAAGATGGTTCAACATGTACGGTATCGTCAGAGTTCGATACGAAGCAATTCTAAATATCAAAGAGATCTTCAAGAAGTATATCAATCAACATTTCCTTTCTCACCAAGAACGAAACGTTGAATTTTGTTTCAGATAACCCTTAGCTTCTATATCAAATGCAACTCTTAACTTCGTTACAAAATATGACTCATCGATTCATAAGGAGACGTGAAAGGTTATAATTAAGCAAAATTCTATGTTAAAATGGCGATAATTTTTAAGACATATTCTTCAAATATCTTATACAGGTCCGTCTGTTTCATGAAGCGGAAAATGTTTTAATTTAATAACTCTGTCAGATTTTCTCGGAATTCATAAAGTATCTGAATAAAAATCATCTGGCGTAGTACTTTAAATATTTTAAAGAAATTCCCGTTTCCATAGAAATATTACGCCTTTTAAGCTGCAGAAATGTATTCAGAGCTTCCTTGCAACATGTTTGAATTTAATAGTTTAAGCTATGTAATATTGAACAATATTTAATAATCAATATGCTTTTTAAATAATATGCTTAAGCTTATACATAATATGCTTGAATTAATATGATTTTAAAAATACTTTTTTTTCAAGTAGCTTTCCATATAGTAGATAGCTTTCAAACAGATAACAAAACACTTTCAAATAGATTCGTTTCAGAATGGAAAAACGTCTATTCATCAGTACCTTTGAACTGTGACTGGAATTTCTTATCCTAATATTCAACATGTCGCTGAAGCTTCGTAGTTATCGAAAATATGGACTACCATTCTACAAGGCATTTAAATATGTGTGATCGAATTTGTGATTTTAATCCATAATAAAACTATTCACTAAGCAGAAACTTCATCCCGTTATGCTCCAAAGTAGAGCTTTGCAAAGTGAACTTTGCAAAGCTCTACTTTGGAGTACTGCACAATATCAGTTACTTCGCAATATCAGTTTACTTTACTGCGCAATATCAGTTACTTTCGGAGTACAGCGCAATATCAGTTTACTTTACTGCGCAATATCAGTTACTTCTCCAAATTTCACTTTGCTCACTTTTGACAAAAGTGAGCAAAGTGAAGCACTTACATGAAATGAATCACTAGAAGGGGCACCATATTGGCGATGCGAAATTGAAAATTGCATTAATAATATTTTTAAACTCATCAGTTAGGGCAAATAAGCTTCATCATACCTAAATTAGTAAAACAATATGCAAAACTTTGCCCAGATTTAAACAAAATCAATAACGGCTGCTTTTTCTATAGAACGTGAAATAAATAAAAACATTATTGCCAATTTGCGAGAAAAATTAAATTACAAGAAAACTTGAAAATGAATGCAGTGGGTTTAATAGTATTTCCTATTTACCAAAACAAATTTGTTTAACATTTTTATTTGAAAATAATATATATAATTAGATGTATCATTTTTTTTTAATTCATAAAACTACGCTTAAAGAATGCTTTAAGAATTATGGTATAATTATTGTATAAGGATTTTTGATTTTTTAGAGCTACGTTTCTTTAACACATATATAGCTAACTTGATTACATATATGGGTGCCCATTTACATCTTTGCTGACGTGAACAAATATTTAAGCACGTTTATGTGTCAAATGAATAATTCTTTCTGGACTAAGAAAGTTTCGAATGGTGGGCAATTGAAATGGAGTATTCAGCATCTGCACCTGTAGATACAGTTTCGTTTTCTCCTCATTTGATAACAAAGTCATGATACTTTATAATGGTTTGCAATAGCAATTTGTTTTGGAAAGAAAATAAAAATTGTTTACTGAACTTAATGCGAATATTAAAAATACAATTTTCTGTAAACCATGTGTAAAATCAAGAAAACAAGTTCCCTAAATTGATAAAATTGCAAAAAATGTTCATAAATCTGATTGACTTTGTAATATTCATCTAGCCATTATATGACCATATGTAGAATGCATTAATAGGTAATCGTTCGTTTGAAATGTATATTTCTTATTACCAGTACGCCTTACTATGGTTCATGTTTGGTTCGTCCCGTCCACCTCATGCTTCTTATTTTAAAGGCTTCTGTCGCCATCAGTGGGATATTACCTTGAACATTTTCAGGTTGTTGAGGAAATCAATCCAAATTTGCGCAATATCAGTTAATGAAGAGTATTAAAATTCCGCTATATGATAATTTCCTTATGATGTCATTTGGAGGCTTTTGATTTTCTGATCGAGGATCTACTATTTAAGCGTTCCCAGTCCCACTGTTTTTTCATCTTCCAATTCTCGTTTTAATATTTTGTTCCAGATACAGTTTGGAAATCATTAAAATTGTTTGATTTTTTTATTGTTGCTAATGATTCCGTACATTCCGCTTTTTGCTTTTGGATTTATATCGACCTTGATATTTCTAATTCTGCTAAAATATTCAGTCCACATTCTATTGCAAAAGTAATTTCAAAGTAGGAAAAACTGTTTGTAACGTCGCAAGCAGGAGAAATCGTTTAAACATCATGCAACACGTCTGTTTCTCAGAAACTGAGAACGGATAAAAATTATCTCAGCATTATTAATCCGCAGTTTTAGCCACTCGCCTCTATTGGATGTAAATCTATATATAAATCTTTCAGTTATAAAGTCGAGACTAATAATAAACGATATAATAATGTTCTTTATTGAAAATATATTTTTATTCCTCAGTTCATACTCTTAATGTTCTTATTAATAATTCACACGGGGGAAATAACGTGCGAAACTGCTAAATCTGAAGCCAAATGGACTTAAACACACGATCAGAAACTCAGCAATAAATTGTCAATTAAATTTTAGATTCAAAAACATTTATCTACATTGAAGTTCAAGTTAATGTAACACACTGATAAAGTAAAATGTAATAAAAAAGGTCTGCTGCACACTTCTGCAACTTAGCTCTACTTTCCATTTTTGATCATTCGTCTAACAGTTTTTTAAAATAAAGGTTTTAATAATTTGCAATATTCTTAGGTATAACTATATATAAAACTAATTTAAAGTCAGTAAAAGGTTACGTGGTTATTTTAAGATTAAAGTATTAAGAATCAGATATTTTAGCAAATAATAGTGTTTGAAAGGTTTTCCATTATACAATGATATTTGTATATGCATTCCATTATACAATGATTCCCAATGATTTTAAATTACACAGTGTATTAAATCTGTGATTCTGAAATTCTCTAATGATTTTGAATTGAAAAAGGAATATAATAATAAAATATTCCAAAATAGTTAAGCCTAATACAAAACAAAGAACAATATAACTAAAATAAGATGTAAAATTAATAAAAATAGCAAAAGTGTAATAATGTTGGGAATGAAAACAATTTAAATAAATAAAAATAAATAGATGATAGAAAGCCTTTTTATCCCATTAAAAAATGTGGCTCAGTCTGATTATTTAGAGGTTTCGAGTTTCAATAACAAAATACAGTATTTCTTGATAAGAATTCAAGATAAAATAAAAACAGAAATTTGGATACCGAATTACTCAAGAACAATGATGCGATTTAGAAAACTTCTCAAATACCTATTCCTATTCCCATTTCCATTCCATTTGAAATCTTTAAGCTAAGATGCCTGTGTTTGCTTGAGCAAGGCTTCGGCATTCAAACTTTTAAAATGAATTTTATTGCTAAGAGCAAGTGAACTTTCAGTTGAACAAAGCGTGACTAGAATTATTCTATTCCCCACATGCACTGTAAACACAGTCAAGAATTCGATGTTCTTGAAACTAGAAGTCGATTGTGATTTTGAGTGGAAAGGCTAAAAGCATTTCGAAAGATAATCTGGCTGTCTCATTTCATTTAATCTGACTTGGAATTTTGCCTTAAATATCTATTTCACTTAGAATTCGACCATAAATTCTTGATGTTATCACCAGTTAAGAAAAGGGACGTTAGTTCTCTTTGGGGATATTTTGACCACTTAATTAATTTTCTTCTTTGCATGTCTTTAAATATGTTAAATTTCAAATATCAGAATCAAATTTACATCAAGAAGTAGGTTGCGTATTTATTATATGCTGTTTTTCTCCTTTCTCCTTCTAAGCCAATATGGGCTTTGTTTCAGGATACTTATACCCATATAAAAGAATTCTAATCGCTAATGGCTTGAATTTATGTAATTTATATTTCGTGATGTATGGTTGAAAATTCTGCATCTGTAACGGCTGATTAACAATGCAAATTAAATATTATATAAAGGATGTTTTTAAGTAAAAAATTGCACTTGTTTCTCGTTAAAAAGACCTTTAGTTTCTTTTAACTATCTATGGACTTAGGGTTTTTCAAACATTGTTTGATTTTTGCTATGATCTTCAAACTTTGACTCATTTATAAAAATGTTATTATTCACTTTAGCTTTTTTATTAGAGTTAAATGTTGTTTACCTAAATCAAGTTTGATTTTGAGTACACCATTAATTTTAATGCTCTTAATTTCCATGAATAAAGGCATATGTTTAAAAAGCTGATATTTGTTAAAATGAAATACCACAGATTAAATAGTCTTATTTGCAACTTAACCTCGTACGGTTAATTTAATTAACATATTTATTACAAATTTAGATCTATAGCTTCACTTCTGTTTTTCGATAGCTGTTACCAAGGTGTCAATAAATAAGCGCATTTAAGGGGAAAATCTTGAAACTTCAGACATATGAATTTAGGCAGCGATGTTGCAGTTTCTATTTTCTCACCCACAGCTCTGCTAAATTAGTATTCCGGCATTAACCATTTTGCCAGCCGAAATTCAGTCGCGCAGTTCTTGTTACCGTTAGTGGTTATTGATGGTAGGACAGGCATGCCCCGTAATGGTTTGACATGTAGTTGGATGGCTCAAGGTCCTTGGCAGGTGTAAAGAAATAAGCGCAGAGTGCCGTCTCATACGGAGAGAAAAATACTTTTCGAGCTGGTAACATGTCGGCTGGCAGAACTGAAAGTGGAATGAAGTGACAACAACTAATGGCAATAATCTTCCCAAGAATTAACCAGTGGCAGTAATCTTCATGGCAGAAGTTCATGACCTTATATAAGTCTTTAAAGAACACAACAGAAGGAACGTTAGCTGAGTGTGCAAAATACATTCGAAATAAGTATTATAATGACAACACAGCTACAAGAACACAGTTATAAATAAAATGCACCTTGTTATAATGACGAGAAAATGTATAAAAATATATATAGAAAAACATTTAGGTATTAATAAATAGCATTATTGTAAATCGTGTGAGGACGTTTAAATGGATGTTCGATAGTGGGATCATAGTCCCCTAAGCTGGTTGCAGGGGCATAACGAGAGTTTGCAATTTTCCCAAAGAATTTACATGAACTTGCAAGGCCATAATCATGAGCGGAATGTATTTCAATATTGTGGTAAATATTCTGTTTCTAACAAACCATAATGTATTCGTGATCGTTATAAGAAGTTTATTTTGAAAAACCTAGTTTCTTGCGATAGGATTTGGCTGCTGTGCCCCAAAATGGTATGGCATAAAAACGAATTGGATAAATCAATGTTGTGGTAAAGAAGCCTTTTCACTAAAGTTTAGCTTCAATTTCCTCCCCAAGAAACTATACAATGTCATGAAGGCCGTGTTAGCCTTGCTTAAAGCATGATTTAGTTGCTCTTTGAAATTTAATACTTGGTTACAAGCATTAAAGTATAATAATTTAATATTTTAATGCTTGTAACCACGAAGTAGAAGAGCACTTAATAGACAAAATGCCATCTTTCTGAAGGCTAGAAAGGTGAGTTTTGAAACTGAGCCAATTTACTGGAAGAAGTATTTTTTTTTAATTTACAGCTTGCGTAACTTGTTACATACCTAAGCGAATAAATAAAAACTTAAAGCAAAGGATGATAATGTGTTAAAAGAATATGATGCTTTTGGTAAATGCAACCAAAAGAAAAGCTGCAATATTAAACAAACACAGATCAATTATTTGTAAAAGTTTAAAATTTCATTGTGTACATAATTATGAAAATGCTTTTATTAAAAAAATTGAATATTTCAAATTTACTTAAATAGTTTTAATTTTAAATTATTATTTTGGGTGTAATTTATTAATATTATTTTAGCTACTATTTTTCTGTGTAATTTTATAATTAGTATGACAATCTACAATACAAAAATCTCCGTTTTTTATGTTCACTCGTTTAATGACTCGAATATGTGAAAAATAGAAATGATTTTAATAGGCATCGTAACTAGATACTATAATTTATTTCGGCATGTAGTGTAAATTGCTTTTAGTTTTTATTTAAGCTCTCTTTCTGAAACACCATTTCTGCCATTTGAAGCTATCCCACATTTTTTGTTTTAAAATTTAAGTCTTATTTCATAGATTTAGTTTTAAATTCCAAAATAATTATCTTGATGTTTTTGTTGCTAGTGTATTTTATGGGATTTTTTTAACAGCCTGAGCTCAAGTTTTGCATCGTTTTAGATAAGTTATAAGGTATTTTCCTCCTCCTTTCTGCATGCTTCCATTGTGTAACTAAAAGCATACTTGACGCGTGTTCGAGAGCTCTAGGCTTAAGTTTCGGAGAGGGCATTGCAGATTTTTCACCTATCCTGCGTTAAAAAAAAAGAAACCTGATGAATCTAAAAGTAGCGACCGAACTAAAAGGTGGTGGACAATAATTCAGCACCACCTTTTTCGAATCTTCGTATATCTTACATATATATGTGAAATATAAAAAAATACGAGTGCTGCTTTAAGAATAATCGGCGATCTCAAAATTAACGATTCTAGATTTTGCGCTCTCCCCCTAAATTCATCTGTTCTCCCAAATTCAAGATCTTTCCATGTTATGTAACGCTTTAATGCAGATACCTCCTGCCCAATCACTAAATTGTAAACCAAAACTTTTTTAACTGGTACTGAAAGTATTGACTCCCTCCCTTCTTCCTTTGAACTGCTGGTAGGACGCTTTTCTGATATGCTTATTCGACTAAGATGGTATTTTACTTTAAAACCCGTGTACTCGGAAATTATTGTATTCAACTATGATTAATTGTATAAGATCTGCCTATTGTAGATAGACATAGTTAATTCGATCGAAAAGTTCAATGTAAAAACATGATAAAATGATGCAGTACTAAATAATAGAATAATACTTTGACGGTTAATGTGGCATGTCCTCTCCAACAAAATCAGCGTACCATCTTGCTGATTGGTGAGGGACGCTTATATATAAAAAAATCCTCCGTTCCTTGGAAAAAAGGTAACTAGTTTTTGGCACTATACAATTGTCAAAGTTTTTTGTTTCTAAAGTCTTATTAATTATTAAAATATGATATTATACAAAATTAAAACTGAGATTGGAGGCAAATAACTTGTATAATCAAGTTAAAGTCTTTTTAAATTTTTGCAAAAATATAGTTAAATCCCTACGATAAGAAGAAAGAAAAGAAAATTTTTCTTTTTCTTAAATCTAAGTATTTTTATTTTTTCGTATAATAGAGTGTGTTTTTAATTTTTTATAATAGAATGATAGAGAAGTTCGAAAATGGCCAGTTGCCTCTATCCAAAGAATAAAGGCCCTTTTTTACAGTAACTGCCAATCTTTTCGCCACTGGTGCAGAATAAACACCAGTTCGCGCAAATGATACGCCAATATGAAATATGATGGATATGTTAGTATTTAGAGAAAGTTGTGAGGTCCTCCGGTTTTGTAAAGAATAAGTAATTTTTAAATGTTTTAACGATTGTGAAAGGTTTGAAATTTGTTGTGTTTATTTATGATGTATACAAAACGTTTGTAGTTTAAAATGGCCTACCTAAAATATAATTGCGGAAATATTTTCATCAAGAAAATTTGAAAGACATTTCAGGATTTTGACCATTTGAACATTTACTTTGTGGAACTATTTTCGTCAAGAGTAAAAAATTTTCATTGGACATTCTATCAACTTGAGAACTAATTTGGGGGATAAAAAAATGTAGTGCTTAAAATTATTATTGAATTCAAAATTTTACGACTTAGAATTTTTTCATTGTTCAAAAGGTTAATTTTATGTTTTGTATTTTCGAAACTACATCTTTCATATTTTGCTGCTCTAATGCTTTTTCTGCCACCCCTGCTCTCCCAATCTTTCTTTTAAAGGAGGGGGGAATATGTAAGATATAACAAAATACGATGGGCACTTTGAGAATAATTGGCGATCCCAAAACTAACGATTCTAGATTTTATACTCTCTCCCTAAATTCGAAATCTTTCTATATTACGTAACATTTTAATGTAATAGATACCTCCTGTCCAATCACTAAATTGTAAATCAAAGCTTTTTAAACTTGGAACTGAAACCATTGACTCCCACCCTTCTTAATTTGAACTACTGCACTCTTTTACGCGTAAGCTCTCCTCCTGGCAAGACGCTTTGCTGCTATGCTTACTCAGCTAAGATGACGTCCTACTGTAAAATCCGTGTACATGGAAATTATTGTATTCAACTATCATTAAAAAATATCTTGTCTGCAAAAGGATGATTTGATATGCGTAAAAAATAAAGATTGTGATCCTTCAAGCTCATTTGTGTTAAATGGGTCATCACAGGTTTTAGTTTCAGCCATCATGCCTTTCCACTCAGCCCGATCTACAGCCACTACTGTCTTCTCAGTCATGACGAATATCGAAAGATGCTAAAAAGTTTCAATGCTTTCTTCTACGCTCTAAAACATTACATATATATATATATATATATATATAATGTTTCATAACAGTAAATTTTATTTAATTATTTATTAAATTTAAACAATTCATTGCGCCATTGCTGCAAGGAATGAAATTTAAATTATAGTAAACAGTAATTACTTAAAATAGTAAATTTAAGATAAAAATTATAATTTAAACAGAAATTGTGTATTATTAGAGTTAATTATGAACCAATCTATAATATCATTTAAATTCAGTAGCATAAGTAAATCAAGTTCAACCAAAACTTGAAAAAATTCTACTAATTAATAAAAATGAAACTAAATTTAATTAAAATGCATATATGAATGATTGCTGAGTAGGCTGGAGACAGACTTATCAAGGGGAAGTTGCCTCCAAACCTAGCTCCCCAATCATTCAATTCGTGTTTCGTCATTCATGTATTCAAGGGCAATAGTTAAAACCAAAAGTAAAGAACATTCAAAAAAATTTGGTTGAGCGTCAAGTAGAGGCATTTGTCATTTTAAAGATAAAATAAAAAGGGTTTTAATCCCTTCTTACTTTTCTGTGTAAATTCACACATAGTAGCAGTCACTACCTCAGTTTCTGAAAAGTTGGGGCAGCGAGATCTTACAATATCATATATACATGTAAGAAAAAAAAATACGATGGCTTTGCTCTTTGCGAACTAGCAACCTTTAATTAATTTTCTGCAATTCAGGATCTTCCCCTAGACCAGTACCTTCTGGAACATTCGCGCCTATTACATAACCTCCTCATATAAATGCTGCGTCGTAAGCTTTCATATACAGATGCCTTCTCGTCTTCATCCTGCTAACGTCTTCGCTACGCTCCTCTTTCTGTGCTAGAACATTATAACGTATTAAAGTCAGCCGTATCTAGTAGTTCAATTACTGAATAATCTGCTCTAAATTAAATCATCTGCTCTAAATTAAAATAAAGATGTGTTGTTAAAAGTGAAAGTCCTGAGTTGTATTTTTCTCCATGGTTCAATCATCCCAGCTTCGTCAATCATCTGCCAAAACGTGTAATGGAATAGCCTCACCACTCACCCACGATGTGTTAAAATAACTGAAATATTACATACATATATAATATATATACATATAATTCTAATATATATATACGTATATAATATATATACATATAATTCTAATATATATATACGTATATAATATATATACATATAATTCTAATATATATATATATATATATATATATATATATATATATATATATATATATATATATCATTCACTCAGATTATGTATGCAGTATCATGAATTTCTGAAAAATGTTCAGGGAACTTGGTCACAAGAGCAAAACGAATGAGTCTGCTAATTCATTGGAAGGATTATTGATAGAATTTAAACTTTCTCACATAATTCAGAGCAATAAGGATCGTACCCTTGAACAAAGGACTGCTTTTCCGGTCATTCTGAAATTTAATCGCGAAGTGCGTTAAGACATTACCTCTTAAGAACAGCAGATTTTTAGAAGTCGAAACCCGCTGTCTAATGGTAATTTTAGAAAACATAATATTATCAACTGCAACGATAACGATTCTACCAGTTCTTTTCTTATTTGGGGGAAAGCCTGAAATCACAGGCGCTGCTCACCAAGGCCTTAATATTTAAATATTTTTAAATTGTAAAATATTAACATTTGAAAGAGTAAGTTTTAAAACATAAAAACCCACTCTTCTGAGATTATGATCCAAGAGCGAAAAATTGATATTAATATTTGATCTGTGAATAATGAATCACATTCAAGTTACGCTTTTATTTCAAAAATCCCATCGTTCAGGTGCTTAACAACTTAACAATTTATGAATACCTGAAATCCCATCATGGAAAACAGGCCAATAATTGAAAGTTAACGATAGCCAGCTGAAAGCATCTAGTTTATCTGCATTTTAAATTTACGATTTTGAAACTGCTGAAGATTCATAAATTAGGATCAGGCACCTTATAGCATAATGCTTTGCTGGATTTTTAAACGCTCATGCAGAAATACCGTGCAAAAACGTGGTTGATAAAAATACGACTTTTCGTGTTTAAGCGAAGTAGTTGAAATTTTCAGTTTGAAGAAGCTGTACAAAAATTGCCCTAAGATGGAAATAACTAAATATGTTGCAGAAGCATGTTGATAAAATGGAGAGAGCGGTTGGAGCTCCGTCTGTGATGGCTTCTGTTGTCGGCTGTTTTAGTATGTAATGTTTTATATATTTTCGATCAGAGAGTATGTTCTTACAAGAAAAGGAATGTTCTAATCAACTATGATGTTAAGATAGTGATTTAATGCTGTAAATTCAATTTCAGTGCATCGGTGTTATATATATTTGTTTAATATTCAGCATTAAATAGTTTTTTTTACGAACAGTCATACTAAGAAGCAGCAGCAGCAAGCTAAAATGGCTTAGCATTTTAGCTTCTGATTAAGGAAAAATTTTTACGTACCATTTAATAGTTGAGTATTAGCTTAAGATTAAACGAAAGGTCTTTATCCCTAATTATTAAAAGAAAGGTCAATATTCTTAATTAATTTAGCTGCACTATAATTTTTATTCCATGAGGCATACTTGATTGTTCAAAGCAGACTGCATGAAATACTCTAGTTCTAATTATGTATCACATACTAATGAAAATAAAATTATAGCTGCAAGGATAAATTAATGTTGTTACATTGACGTGTGAAAAATGTATTCTTCTCCTAATTTTGTTCAAACTATTCCTCTTCATTTTTAAGACGGTGAAGTTTCTTTTGCTGAAAATGACATTTTAGTTCACTGCAAACAAACATGCCACTTTTCGAATTCAAACCTTTTCCTATCCTTCTCATAAAAAAGAGAGAGAGAAAGAGAAATAAAAAGAAAGAAAAATGGAGAGAAAAAGAAACAAAAAAAAAGGAATTGATATAATATATAATATTATATTATAAAAGGAATATTGTTTCTTTTAGGAGTTGAATAAAAATATCATTCGAATTAAATGAAATCCTGTTTTAAAAAATTATACGTGGCATCAATCCTAATTATTTCCTAATACGTAACTTGGCTTTGAATATAAAACGTTCGTTGATGATAAGATTGATGTATTTAAAGACTTAGTTTTTAAAGGCTATGTATTTAAAGACTTAAATTCTATCCGTGTTCAGATGAAAATTTCTGCCGCCAAACATTTCGATAATAAATGCAAAGAAGCTGTAAAGAATGACGAAATTTGAAAAAATTTTGAGTCGTGTGTATTCCTGTGGCAGCTTAATTTCATCCTATTGTGAGTGTACTTATTTTTGATTGCTCTTGATACTTTTTAAATATTTTACTATGTGACCTTTAGATTTAAGTGAATTGCTGTTATTTTTACCTTTTATTACCTGAATTGTGCAACATGGATTATAATTTATCTTACGGACATTTCTGATTTCTTTTTTTTTTTGGATTTCGGCTTTGCAGAAAGAAGTACGTAGCGTTTTTCTTCACATGTAAGTAGTTATTTGGGTTTTGGGTGGATTTTTTATGTTGGTTAGGACAGGAGTTTAGACTGGAATGTTTTTGTTTTGGAGGATTGTTAATTTGGATATGATTATTTTTGTCTTGAGTAGTTTAGATTATATTAGAAAATGACATATAGTAAACTAATATTTGCTGAGTTTAGTTGGTTGAAAGAAATTAAGGATCATGATGAGCAGCTTTAAATTAAAGAATAATCTGAGTTTGTTTTTCTGATTAAAATTATAAATTCCATTTTCTCTATGTCACTTGAACTCGCTAAACTCCAAGGTTTAAACTCGAATGCGATAGATGATTATCATGCATCTCTTAGTGATGATTTCGTTAACATTGACTATATAGATTTGAAAACTGCAGCAAAATGTTCTAAGTGCTCGCTTAGCTTTACCCTTTCTAATAAAAAAAATTCTAAAAAAAATCGCTCTTGGAAATACGTTTACTGCACTAGAATGCGCTGCAGTTATTGAACAAAATGAATTTACACATATCACTAAAGAACTGGGCAAAATAGCGGCCAAATGGAAACTGAAAAAGAACGTCAAAGGAATCAAGAAAAGAGGATCAAAGGAATAAAGGATCAAAAGCAAATACGTTTGATTAAAATTGATGACAATAGAATAAATTTAACCCAGGTAAGAAATACCAAAAGGATAGAAATGCCAGGCAATGAGACAAATTTTGATTGAGGCTCACGAGACATCTGCCTCCAAACAGTAGTCCTTATTATTTGTGAAAGGCGTAGATGAAAACTTCTCAAGTAGTAAGGATTTGGAAAATTCTCCCCTCCACCTGAAATGACTCCTATTTCAGTCGTTACATGCAAGTAATCTTAAAAGATTTTAATGGGAATTTTGGAAAAAACAAATATAACTGAATTTACCACCAAAAAGGAGATAGAAGGTCATAATGAAAGCCTCAAAAGCCTGACAGGTACTGAACAGGTCTTTTTAACGAACACAGTTTATCTTAACATATACGTCTCCTCCCAGAAATGAAGAATCTGAAAAGTTGCTATTAGACATTTGCCTATCACTTTTATTTATCCGATATTGAGTTCAGGTTACATGGCACAAAATGTAATATTCTTAGGGTAGAACAATTTACGCGATAAAATGGAAAGGAGAGTGAAAAGTTCCTGTTTTTGTAAGTATCCTCCCTGCACGCACTCAATCGAGTAATATCTATACATTTAAGTATTTCCTGTACCTGAAATATTAAAGCCAAGAGGTACCGCGTCAAACCCGGACTAACCCAACGTTATCTTTGCCAGCGATTTCATGACTCACAATTTGGCCTGTTACCATCTACCTAAGTATTGCAAATGTGCCATTGATCATGAGCCCCGTCACTACCCTAAGCCAAATAAGACAGAATGAGTGTGCCTTTTCCCTAGGAAGACGTGCCTCAAACTGGAGAGGTTGTGAAAGTGTTCCTATGCTAAACTCGCGTTCAGAATCGCGGTTAAATACAAAGATAGATTCATGAACAATAAATCCTATGCCCAGACAAATATCATTGCAGATACGTCGCAATTATATATTATATTATTAAACACAATTACTAAAACACTGAAAATGATGACGAACCTCTGTGATCTCATTTTGATTCTACAATAAATTAGCGAAAACATTTCTCCAGTTGAAGATGTTCAGAAAAGTTGAATTTTATATACGTGATCCCATAATTTCTCTCCACCGAGGCAAAGGCCTCAAAATCTCTTTTGTATCTCCAAATTGAAATTTATGACTGAGGTTATAAGTGATCATTTCTCGTTTCTTGGGTGATTTGAAAATGCTGTTAATAGCGCTATAATTTTTAGTGCTCAAGCTAGAATAACTATAGTAAAGGTAGCAACAGAAAACAACATTCTTTTGTTTTGTATTTTAGATGTAAACTGAAGGCTTTGTAATATTTTTAGTAAATTTTTAAAACTATGTTCTGTATCCGTTGAAACTGATCAGCACTGCGCCATTTGAAGTAGAGCAGGCATGTTAAACTGAGCATCTCAAATGAGCCAAATAAGAGGTTAAATCCGTAAGGCGATAAAAAGCCATTTTCATATTTAGGGATGTTTTAAAAAAGTAAATATAAACGTATACTTTTGGCCTAATATTGTAGTTCCTAAAAATGAAATTAACATATGTAAACAGAGGAAGTAGATGGATAGGTGATGTTTTTCCTCGAAATCTAGCACCCTTTTTCTGCAATTTCGAACGATTGGGGACATGCTTCTTACATTATGGGAGTCAAATGAATGTCTGTTAACGTCGCTGGTGATTTGTTCCTTTTCATAATTGCTCACGCTGATGCGTAATATTGAATATTTCATAAGTTATTAGCCCTGATGCTGAATACCGAAGATGAAAATTAGGTACAATGAAAATTTGCGGATATCTGCATACCATGTGGGGTTTTACTTATTTAATTCCAATGTTTAGTCTCAGAACCCCACAAACACTAACAAGCGAATAATCGCTTAAGTATGTGAATAAACACGTAAGACTTAAGAAGGGTTAACTACCCTTTATTTTTTAGAATATTTACAATCAGTTCCTAACTTGAAACTTACGTGAAGCCTCCACTTGGGCTTGAAATTAAATAATTATGAAACTGAACTAAACTAAGCTTAACTAAAGCCATCTGAAAGATATAGCCGATATTCCAAGTAGTTGACCACTAAATATTAATTAAATCAACGAAGCCAAGCAAAGGCCTAAAGTATGGCCGAGGGTAGTAGCTAAGAGAGAATGTAGTCAAATGGCAAACGAGCGCTAGTCAGGAAAATCAGACTCTCACTGTAGAAGTCGGTGAAGCATTGACTTAAATAGTACTCTTACTCATTTGCATTCACTGCGTTTCTGAAATTACGTTCTGGAAATTGTAAGCCGAAGTTAGAATGATTAGGAAAGAGGCATAACTTAAACTAGCTGTTAATAAAGTTAGGATAAACCTTACAATCAGACAGTCAAGTATTTGTAAAATTCGTATATATCCGCCTTCTCTAATTTAGAGTCGATTCCCGGGCTAGCACTTTCTTAACGTTGCTTGAAAAGAAACGGAGAACTGGAAGATATTATCTTCGATAGATTTGATAAGGTACAAGCATTTTTCGAATTTGGTTTTCAAACATTTATGCTTTTCAACACACATTTTATAAAAAAACGGATTTTGTTATTTTTACAATCTAAGCCTTTTCTGTTTCTCCGCATGAATCGATGGTCGCAAAAAAAAGTTGCGGGCCTAACTACATGAGTTTCGCATGCGTAATGTAGAGTTAGGTGCGATCAGTTTCATTACAATTAAATGAATTATTAGATTCGTTGATACCTTCCATTTTTATTCGTGGAGTATTCACTGCGATGCTGATTCGATGCTGTCTTTCAGGCCTTAGACTAGGCTATGAATTTATTTTAGTTTTTATTTACTGAAATAAAACTGAAATCGCTTGATATATATTTTCCTATTACGCTTGGAAAACAAAATTTGATTGGCCAACATTTTATATGTATCTACCCGTTCTGATTTTCGTTTCACACGAACTGGGTAAATTGGATTTTTAGTTACATTTTTTAATCTGCCTTTTCATACTAATGAGTAAAATAATTTTCTTGAAGAGAAAAGAAAAGTAATATGTCTTTTAACAATTTAGCTGTTTAATTAAGAGTGAAAATTCTATAAATGATTCTCTATCAGTTGTCTAACCTTTAGAGAAACTTTTGAACAACTAATGTCTAAACGAAATTTGATCCGTTTGTTGATAATAATTCCAACAAACAACTAAGATGACCTAGCATCAGAAGTTAACACCTTTCAAGATTATCAGGATGGTCTGATAATGTGAAAGGTTTCTAAATGAATTAAGAGTTTGCAGGGATTTCAGATTTTATTATGAAGTCCATTCGTAACGTAGTTAATGAATCAGCTGATATTTTTGAAAACAAACCTAGTCAAGTTTTTGAAACTCACAATAAATTTTTTTTTAGAATCAAGTAATTGGCAGGGATTTTGCAAGCAGTATGAAGTTGCTTCGTAAAACAATGATTTGTTATCGGAGGTAAATAAATTCAACTAGTTAGTCTCTGTCACTTGCAGTAATTTAAAGTGCGGTTTGCGTGAAGTGGACTTTCGCTTACAAACGAGAATTATGATTCAGCTGTAAATTTATTAATTAACAGACTTGGGGGAAAAAGACTTGATTATTAGTGCTTACGTAAATAATCTGTCGAATCTTTCCTTTCTTAGGAATGCAAAAACTATAGATTACCTAACGAAATTATGCGATGAAGGAGGAACTAAACTCAGATGCTTGAAGTATTTAGGTCGACACGAAAATTTGCTTAGGTTTTCGACAAGAAAAAATTGCATTTCTATTTGCATTATTACTCGAGAATTTCTTACAGAGAAAAGGTATGAAACCATTTAACAATTAAATTTTTTGCAACTTAGAATTGTCAGTTGCATTATAATTTTGAAACTGTCTGAGATCGTACAGTAACATTTCTGGCATTAAATAATTTTGTGCCAGCGAAAATGATCAGACTGTCCTCTTGTATGATATATTAGACTACAAATAGGGCAAACTACTGAGCTGGTAACAATCAACTCGATACATTTATTATTACATTGCCGTAGTTCTTAAATAATTTATTTATATCATTCAATCAAACTTAATACAATGGATTATTCAACAAGTCTTCACGCAGTTATGTCATTCTTTGGATGATTTTGTTAGGAAATGTCCAGCTACAGAAAGGTAGTTTTCCCTCAAAGCAGGTTTGGGATTGCCAGAAAATTGGAAGGGAAAGCAGGGTTGCCATATTTGGCGCGAAATCGCCCATTTGACGACATTTGGCGATATGCATTAGGCGGTTGGAGAACATTCTACGAACGAATTCTTACCGGTTTGGCCCAAAATGTTCTCGAAGACAAAAGCTATATAACCTTTGCCTGTACGCAGAGTAGCAGTGCCGCCCAAACGCTATAGTGGTTAGTGTCGCTGACTGCCGTGCAGAAGGGTTCGGGTTCGAATCTCGGAGAAAGCATGGATGTTTGTAAATGGATAGTGTCGGTGCGGGATAGTGGCACTTTAAAAATGAGGCATGCCGAATGTGCGAGTTAAACTCAAAAATTTTTAATCGAATGTCTCTACATTTACTAATGATTATGCCAATTTACGAATTTCCTGACTGCCTTCCCGCATGATTTTGCAATATCGACCATTTTTCGCCTTAGGGTGCGGTGCTAACGCACCATTGATTTAATAAATAAAAAGTGAGCGGCCTTCAGCCTTACTTGAGATATAGGTCAAAACTCACCGTAGTTGATACCTAGAAATGAAAGTAATATCTTGATTTTGAAAGTAGCAAACTAGTGCCTCGTCAACGGATCGTGAAGTGCATCTCTGAGGCTATCGTCAGTCTAGTGTCAAGTGTCTCGTCAGTGTACCGCGAGTCTAGGGTCGAGTTGGTCGTCGAGTGTATCGCGAGCTGGTGCATCAAGAGTATGCATCTTTGAGGCTATGGAGTGCATGCGAGTTGTAGCGTGGAGAGTCTCGAGAGTAGGTTGAGTTCCTAGAACGACAGGACCGTGTCGGAAGCCGTATTCTAGTGCTTTGCCGTGAAGCTGTCTTCATCGTTATAGCCTGATAGCCTGAAAACTATGTTGCTGATTGTGTCAGCGTGTTTCTCGTAGATTTTTGTCGACTGTAAACTTGATTTTGGAGCTGTCCTGAGTAATAGTGGCTAATAAATTGTCTTTTGATAGTTCATCAAGTGTTGTCGTTAATCGCTACGAACCTGTAAGAAACTCAACAATATTCTTAAAAATTCACAGACGCAGTTATTATGATTTGAACCCTTACTAAATTAATCTAAAATTATTCGAACAACTGGTAAATGCATGCATTACTCTTTTTCTGAGCTCCAAAATGAATTTATATAAATTGAAAAGACTTTTGATAAAAGAGTTGTGATTTATATGACATAGAGAAAACATACAAATAAGAATTTTCCTAAAAGCAAAATATTAGCTTTCCCTGCTACTGCAAAGTCTTGAATAATCAAGATAATTAGAGATTCGCAGCAATATATTGTACTGCGTTTTCAGTGATTATTTAAACCTAATTGTAAAAAACAAACATTAGGCTACTGTTCTTAGTGCGCACAAATATATATTTATACCATAAAACGTGTTTGTGCAATAAGACTAAGTTAATATTTTTAAATTAATTATTTCTTGAATATCGCATTGTTTGCGCACAGGTAGCATAAAACGAAATGATGAAAGAGAGTATTAAAAATTGTCAACACCCTTCAAATATTCTTGTTAGATAGATGTTAACTTAAATATGAATGAATGTAATTTAATCAATAACTTTTGTGTTTGAAAAATGTAATAATCAAGCTCGATTTTGATATTAAATAGATTACTTAATTTACAATTGTATATTGATTCGGAATTATTACGGCCAGATTCGAAGTCGATAAAACAGTTTTGATCCTTAAGCATAACTAAGGCAGACTAGTAAAACTTACGAAACACTCTCATGTATACATACATATGTAAGATATAACAAAATACGACAGCTGCTTTAAAATATAATTGACGACCTCAAAATTAATATTCTAAATTTGGTGCTCTTCCGTTAAATTCATCTGTTCTTCCAAATTCGAGATTTTTCTACGTTATGTAACGCTACTGAAAAGGGCAACAAAAGCTAATATTAACCAATCATAGCTTCTCTCAGAATCGCACCTACTCTGGTATAAATACACTGGCGAGCTAATTATGTCACTTACTACACTTATTGACTTGCTTTTTCATACATTCAGCGCTTCCTTATTTGCGATGTCCGATCATTTTATGATCCTCTTGCCGCCCTTTGCCTCCACTCACTGGTACTCCAGGTCCTACTTATCATAACTGCATTCATGTTATGTGCCTTTATGTGTCATTGATCCGGACACGTCGCGCTCTGCGCGATACTCGCGGAATATTAGGGTTACATTCGACTTTCCTATTATTATTATCTTATTAGAACTTCTTTTCCTAGCTTCTTGCTAATATCTCTTCCCTTTGCTTCCCCGTCTAAAATGCCTGCGTCTTATTTTTTTTTTAAATTAAGTGTACATAATTTATCATATTTCGTTATGATTGAATCATAGAAGTGTACAGAATTTCATTAGGACTGGATAAATATCTTCTGTGATGATTTATATGCGCGGAAATAAAGCCTGGAAATTCTTCAAGTTCATGTTTTGCTATCATCATCTGTACGGTGTCACCCTCTATCACAACGACTGAAAGCTGATTCCTCTTCTATGTTCCGGAATCATTACACACACTATATATAATGAATATCATTTTTATTAATTCCTCTAGAATTTTGCGCCTAGTCACAAAACATCATATTATTAAACGTAAGACTTATCAAAATAATAACATAAATGGTTTAACATGCCCAACCATGTACTTGTCGGGAACTGACAACAGCATTCTGCTTACCGTGTACGCTCTGGTATTTTTTACTATCGTTATGTGTTGACACATTTAGATTTAAAGCGCTATACAATGAGTCATTAAAATTATCAATAATTCATACTAATCATATACCTAGCTTAGACAACAAATAGTATTTACAAGAACTGTTTACAAGTGTCCCAGAGTATGGGTGAAATCCTCAAGAAAGTGAAATAGATCTTTAATTCACCACAGATTAATACAGCTCCAGCTGTGGTATCTCCTTACCGTATATTTACTGCTCAGTTATTTTTACTTTCGTTATATGTTGACACATTTAGATATAAAGCCTATATAGTGAGTCATTAAAATTATCAATAATTAATGCTAATCATATACCTAGCTTAGACAGAACAAATAATGCTTACAAGAGCTGTTTTGAGGTACCCCAGAGTGTAGGTGAAACCCTCAAGAAGGTGAAATAGATCTTTAATTCACCACAAATCAATATAGATCCAGCTGTGGTAAAATAAAGAACTCCCTAGTTTCAGATTTTACCACAATTATGAATAGATGTCGATTTATACGAATTCTGAATAGCAGTAATAAATTCCACGAATACCTAGAATGTACATTTACTAGTACAGCAATATGAATAATAATGAATGAGAACATAGTATTCATGTAGGGAGAGAACGTACACATCATTTGAAATCAGATACTTGATGGAATACCATCTTTTCTTACTGCTGTAGCCAGGATTGCATTATTGCGCAGCAACTAACAGTCCAAAATGATATTTGGATTGTGCATCAGATGATTATCATTTAAATGCAAATATAAGTTCGTATTCCTTCATACGAAAATCGAACAGCCTCGAATATTAGGCAGATAATTCATCTGCTGTGCCTCATTCAAAAGTCCACATTCCGTCATACCAAAAGTTAACATTCTAGACAATATCTATGCTCATCTTCATTCGAAGTGAATCAGTTCCTTCTTTTAATCTCAAATTTAAACTCACACCATCCGTCTGAATTCTACTTAAATCAACTTTGTTTTTTTTTTTTTTCTGAAAGCATCCATTTCTCTTTGGCATTTCGCGTCGGTCAGTCCATTTAGAGCTGCTTCACGTTTCTCCTTCCTCCCACCATTTGTTTCCTTTTCCTTCATTTCTATTTAGGTATCAGAATACTCCGATCATCAGATCAAATTTCTTTGTTAATCACATATAAGTACAAGTCAGTTTTATTCGTCCTTTCTATCCCCCATTCTTCTTTTAAAAAATATTTTCACTATTTAGCATTTCTGTATTGCCAATCAAAACTGACTCCTGAAGCAGCTGTGCCTTACGTCATCTTATTGGCAGAAATATATCTTATGTCATATTTTAGAAATCAATTCAGGATTTCTAGTGATATAACTTGAATAACCATTACGGCTGACAGAGAACAATATTTTTTCCTATCTCCCGACGGGAAGGAAGAGCAAGGCAATTTATTAAAACATAGATAGGAAAACAGGTAGGATTACGTGTTTTAAGGAATAAGAACATAGAATCATGGACATTAACAATAATGGGGAAAGGGGTTGAGATGCAAGCCCAATTGAAACAGTAGTTTTATGGCAGTTTTGCAGTGGTGCTGGACTGTGTTCTCTAATCTACTTGTAAATCCTCTAAATTGTAAATTAAAGTTAATTATTTAATGCAACCTTTTGTCGCGTATGCCTACGCAAAGGGATCGCGGAGGATTTGTTAAGGGAAGCTGGTCTTGTTTTATATTACACAAGAAATAAATCATGAAAACTTCATTTATCCTTTCTTTTCAACAAGGAGATCATCAAGGATTAAGCTGTCATAATTTTATCCAACCGATTGCTTTAGCTGGTAGAAAATTGACTCTGACCTGCCCAATTGCTGTGTACTAAATATTTCACAAACTGTATTTATTACGAATTGCCGCCCAAATGGGAAAATGGTTCGTGACTCTGACTGCCCTACAGAAAACCCCGGGTTCGAATCCCGGATAAGGTATGGATGTAATTTGCCATTCCTTTATGGTGGCCTGCCTATTAGGTGCCTCCACAGTATTGTGACCACCGCTTCTGGCTTTAGTATTGGTCAATGTCTAAAATGGCTAGTCTTTGTCATTGAAAAAAAATATTGAGAATTAGTCTTTTATTAGCGCATATTTTTAATAAATACATTGGTTATCATAAATTAAGGAAAAATCACAAAAATCACGATTACTGAAAAAGTTACACATAGAATTTTATGAAACCCACCCACAATATACAACACATAATAATGTATCAAATAACATAAAAAGAAATTATCAGACAATTATGGTAGTATAGAAATTAGCACACGTATAAAATGAACAAATCCAAGGTATCAGTTTGCTATAGGAAAAGTACCTTCAATATGGAATATGATCGCCTCTAGAAGCAATACAGCACATACAGCGATGTGTGATGCTTTCAATTATGCGGTCAATCAGTTCCATAGGAAGCGAGAGCTATTGCAAGTACGGCAAGTGTCTGAGGGGGTGGATTGAGAGAAGCTAGATGTCTTCCTAAAGCATCCTAAACGTGCTCGATAGGATTCAAGTCCGGGGATCGAGCTTGTCACTCCATGCGCATAATTGTTCCCTGTTGAAGATAATCATTTACGATGCGAGCCCTATGTGGTCTTGCGTTGTCGTCCTGTAACAGGAAAGTATCACCTATTGCTGCCCCTTCATATGAGCCCACATAAGCATTAAGGAAGTTACCTCTATGAACCTGAGCATTCACGGTTCCCGTTGTAAAGACATGGAGGTCTGTGCGTCTACCTAAAGAGATGCCACCTCAAACACAGACACTGCCTCTTCCGTATGCATCTCTTTCACGGATGTCTGACGGATGATACTCTCCATATCAAATAATGCCTACCGTCGCTTTCTAGACTAAACCTGGACTCATTCTTAAAGAGAACAACCCTCCATTGATCAGGCGTTCAGTGGACATGTTGTCGCGCCCACTGCAAACGGTACCTCCTATGGCGTGACGTGAGCGGCACGCAAATGGCTGGTCGCCTCGCATACAGACCACCTTCGTGCAGCCTTCTACGCACAGTTGACGTTGACACCAACCTTTAGGTGGCTGCAGCAAGGGAGGATCTAAGAAGAGTCGGATTAGCGGTTCTGTTCCTGCGTGCACATAATGTCAAATATCTGTCATCGGCGCTCGTTGTAGCAGTTGGCCGTCCTTGGGTGAACCTCCTAGATGCCGAATCTGTGGTTTGAAATTGCCTCCAAAGTCTATGAATCACAGAAGGACTCACAGTTAGCCATCTGACATCTTCTGTTTGACTTTGTCCTGCCTCTAGTCTCCCAATGACTCTCCATCTTAGTTCTGCAGGCAAATGATGCCTGGAGGTCATTGTTACGAATTGGCTAAAATTTCTGATATCCCTATCACAGTGAAATATGTGGGCTTGCTTTCAAACATGGACGTTTATGCTCCTCGCAGATGACGTATTCTGAGTGCAGCGCCACTAATTTGCATATTGCAGTGTTACTCAGCTACTCTTACTTGGCAACGTATTCACATTTTACACAGTTTGGCTTATTGTTGGAGCTTTAATTATTAAGAGTTGGTGTATAGGTTTTAAGTGTTCAATACCAAATGATTAGTCAATATTAGGGTAAACAATTTTCAATAACATGAATGTATAAGGTTTAAGACACACATGATAACACAATATATACTGTAAAACTGGTGTTCTAATCAATAGTAAATAGTGGTATAGTTTTTTTTTTTAAGCTCCAACAGAATAATTAAATAAATGCGTTGTGTACATATATTGGGTCCAGTGTTCTAAATTAAAAGTGAAAACATTTCAAGAAAGTTAAAATTAAATATAGCATTTATTTAAGATACTTTGAATTGATACAGAATAGTACATTGGTGGCGGTTAGGTGGAAAATATAACAAAATTCATACCAAGTCCAAACAGGGAATTTAACATTGTAGTCAAACGAACTTTTGCCAAAGTCACTCTACATAATGTGACGATCCAAGCAGTGAATTGGATGGTTGGCTGCAAACATGGGTTAATCTAAGGAGAAAAAAAAATTTCATATTAGTTCAGTTGGGACATTTTCGTCGCCCTCCTTCGTATCCTTCTCTCGTCTATTTCTTCCGACATCGAGGTTTCTCAGATAACGCTGACGCTTTCAGCTCCGTCTCCTTCCTTCAGAATGGCTGCATGTCAATCTCCCGTCAGACCTCCTTGTCAGCAGCTCCCAAGCCCTTTTTACTCGAAACGCCAAGACCGCTTGATTGGCGATTTTTGATGGTAGTATAACCGCCAACAGTCCGGCAACCTCAGGGGAAAAACACGCAGGAAGGTGCAGCTCCACATAGAAAGAGCTTCCTCATTTGGCGATCATCGCTGCTAGCCTCGCAAGGGGTCCCAACCCAACATATGAATAACCTGCAAGTAAGCAAAAAACATCGCGCCAACCAGACCCTACGGCAGAGTTAGTAATGTAGAAACTAGCCTCTCCGCAGGGTGCAATTTTTCCAAATGTTGACAGAGGTTTCACAGACGACCGTCTAACGGGCGAAGAAATCGAAAACAAGGTCGTAAATCTCTTTGGTAGGGCAACGGACTGAATCGAAAGTTTTGAAGGGATACGTGAAAAGTATTGATTTTACAACAATTTAACTTCAATACTGATAAGTACTTAAATAAAAATATAATAATTTCACAGATAATTTTCTTGGGTTTATTCCGACACCAAACACGACCACCATAGTAAGAAATAAAAATTACTTCAGTTAAAATACAATAATCAAGTATGAAAATTTTTATATATTCTCCACAACACCAAAACGACCACCAAAGTCAGAAAATATGGATCCCAAATTTAGCAGAAAAGGGGGCATAACAGAAAAACTTAAATTAAACTTTAAACACCAACTTGTGTAAACAAAACCTTAAAAAGATTGACCTTAAGGATCAACTTATCAAGAAATTAACATTAACAACCAAAGTTAAGAAAAATAATAAACTAAACAGAATTTAAATAATTAACCAACCAAAAGTAAAGAAGAAAAATTAATTACACAAGCAACTTAAAATCAGCGTTAACCAAAACTGTCAACAGAACAAATTAAATGACTACAATTACTTTTAAACAAACCCAAGAACTTAAGTTCAACTACAAAAATTAAAACAAATTAAACTTTAAGTCTGAAGCAAAAAGTTAAATCATTACCTTTAAAACAACTTAAATCACAACTGAAATAAGTAATACATAACATTATTTTTGAGGGGGTTATCGCTATATTTGTGATTTTTCCTTAATTTATGATAACCAGTGTAGTTCAAATACATTATGTATTTAGAAGTGAAAGTACTTGCACGAACTATTTTCAGTAGTTTCAGATAAAAACAAATAAAAGTATAATTTTCTTTTGCGCCTGTGAATGTTATACGATTTGTATTATGGTAAAACACCAACAGATGCTTCTGTGGAGGACTTTCTAAAAGAAACTGTATCATATTTACATCACCCGTGAGGGAAAGCAGAAAGAGGTCTTTATTTAATTGAATGAGATGAAATATTTAAGTAGAATGATGTATTCACGGAGAATTTTCTAAGGAAACTGGTTTGTATTCATGTTACGCATAATGAAATCCGCGGAGATGTCCAAACATTTAGATTATTAGCCAGAATTCGAATCCGATTTAAACTAGCACTAATCAAAAGGCGTCTTATCTACTCTATTACTGCTGAGCCGAAAATCTAATTGGTTTTGAAGTTACATTGTAATTCGAATAGTCATTGTATTACAACTGCAATTATAGCCGTGTTAGTTGTAATTTTAATTACAAATTAACAACAATGAATCACCAGCTTTTCTCAGTCAATAACAGACAGATTAAATTTTAAAGATAAATGAAAGACCTTATAATTTGTTGAATGACAGTATGAGAAAGTGTATTCGACAGGGATGGTCGAAGTTTAATTAGGATATTATTTTCCGCAAACTGGCAATACTTGCCATAGGCTGCTCGAAGGTTATTTCCTAGGCATGATCGTGTCTACAGATTTTGTTTTGCAAAGAAAGTATTTTATATCATAGATAAAAATAATGCGTCTCCCTCAAGGTGCAATAAGGAGCGAGTACTGATAAATTTAATTGAAATTACATTATAATTCTAACTAATACGGATACGATGTTATTTTAACGGTTATAATTGTAGCTGTTATTGCAAAAATGTCAAGTGTGTTCTATAGATTAGCATACATCTATTTTTTGAAGCACAATACTGAACATTTTAATATCTTCGGTACTGAAAAGATGTTTCACTACTCCCTTGAAATGTATATTGGATAATAAATTCTTATTGCTGTACTTATATATTTTCCATCATTTCATAAAACTTTTGCATTGAGAATACATTATACAGAGGCAAACTATATGCATTATACTATTATTATTATTATTGAAGTCTCGCAGCATTCCTTATAATTAAAAAAAATATAGCTTTTCAATATTAACAAATTTTATTTTCAATAAAATCCACTAATTCGATTGATGCTTAAAAATTGCAGTTTATTGCTTTAGGAAATTATTCTGAAAATGATCAATTACATTCGATTTTAGGCAACACACACTATTATTATTTACGTGTTTCGCCCCAAGACACTATATGGAAGCAGGGATGCCTTCGTGGAGGACGTTTTAAGGGAAATTGGCTCGTATTAACACGTCATACACGAGAAAAAGCACGAAAACGCCCATGCAGGCAGCCCGTTTGCGGAATTCGAATCTCAGACCGAACTACGAGTGTTCAGGGACTTAAACCGCTGGTGGGTAATGCTTTATAATGAGGCTATTTTAATACTTTTAAATTTTCGTGAAATGAGTTCCATTAAGGTTCACTTGAAGTTAACACTCAGCGCAAACACTCAAAAAGAAATTATGCTATATTTACACATTTTAAAATGGTTGAATATACAGTACATTCTTGTAACGATAGTGCTCAATATATTGCGTTTTTCGATAGAATGCATGTGTAGCCTAAAATCGGATGTAAGTGACCAATTTGAGAATAATTGCCTAAAACAATTCACTGTAATTTTTAAGCATCAATCGAATTAGTGGATTTCATTGAAAATAAAATTTGTTAATATTTTAAAGCTATTTTGTTTTTTAAATTTTAATGAATGCTGCGAGACTACAGGAGGCCTACTAACTCCAATAAAATTCAGGATATGGTAATTAAAAAAAAGCAGAAAAAGAAAGCGGAAACGGAATTCTAGGTGGAATTCCTTTTGAATACCAGTGGAAAAAGAAAAGGCTTGTCATGGTGAAACATCGGAAACGTGTAGACAATATGTTAATACCATACGGGTTACAACACAGAGGACAAATTTAAATACTATAGCATAGATACCTGTAGTGTTTCCCATATTAGCTATATCAATACTAATATAAGTCACGAAAAATACTTAAAATAGGCATATTTCAAAAATTTAATGACAACAAATTGCAGTCTGAAAAAGAAAGAAACCTAAAGTACAAAATTTGCAGAATGCAAAAATGTTAACTTCGATTTAAGGGTTCAAAAAAGGAACTACGAATTTTCGTTACTAACTTCAAATTTAAAGCAACTAAGAATCAGAGACTGTCCATTGTCTAATAGACAATAAACAGCGAGAATGGCGGCATATGCAAGCTTTTTCCTCTTTCTGCCCTAGGAATGAACAGGTCATAGGGGAAACCTGTGAAAGTTTCCTCCCAATGTTACTACAACTTTGCTTCTTCCAGATAACGTTTTCGGAAAACAAGTCATCATTTGTGGGAAAAAAAATTTCTAAGAATTATGGGATAAATTTATAATGAGAATAAAAGAAGAAAGAAATCGGAATCGCTTCTCTATTAATTGTTGCACTCCTCGAAAATTGGGTTATGTATCACCTTTTTAAGAAAATGACAGATAAAATGGGCTTTAGATAGAGAATCTCAAAATCTTCTATAGCCCTCCAATATTTTGTATTTGCAAATGTTTATTTAATTTGAGTTTCAACCAAATATTGAAAACAAAAATCTCCGTACGGAGATAGCGGGAAAAAAAAATCTCCGTACTAACGGAAAAACTACAAATTCTTATTCTCATTCTTTTATAGTGATATTCCATTAAATTGTATCAGAAGATCATATCACTGTTGGATGTAATAGTTACTTATTTCAAACATTTTGTGTATTTATGAATGTAACTGAACTGAACACTGGTAGTTCGACGTAGATTTGAATTCCGGATAATGCATTCGTTGCATGATATTTTGGTGAATTTTAGGTTGTAAATACGGACCAGTTTTCCTAAAAATGTCATCTACAAAGGTATCCCTTTCCTCAAGAAGGCAGCCATCGTATTTTTGTATTTGTTTTTAGTATACTTTGGAATGAAGATAAAGAAAATGCGTCAAAAGTATCATCATATTTTCGCAAACTGATATACAGTGTGAAACTACAATATTAAATCTCAGTTTGTTACCACAGAAATTGTAAATTACTGCATTATGTATAAATCTTTCTTCGGGCCTTTCGCAAAATAATCTGCGGGTCTACGCTAGGCATTTTTTCTCCCAGAGCAATCTCTGTGGGTTCTTAAATCTTCTGACTCATGTTCGACAAATCCATCCTTTAATTTTCTTGCTCTGTGCTTCTCTAGTGTTCTAAAATTTTTGCCGTTCAATAAGTACTTGTTTCCAAGCACTTACTCTAAATTCTTAAAATTTTGCCATCCCTAAATTTTCTTGTTCGATGCTTCTTTAAATTCTAAACATTTTTCAGTCATTAAAATATGCCGCCCCGTCAGGCCTGTTCTTCAGTAACACACATGGTACCTAAAAAGAACGAATTTTAATAGCAAGATTCCTATCTTCCATCAAATAAATTTCGTCAATTAGAAGTGCTATGGGAGTATTAAAACATATATGTAATAAATATGCAAATTCTGCAGAAGAAATGTTTTTCTCTCCTGAAGAAATACTTGTGTCTGACTGCCTTCAAAATTAATAAAGTTTTATTCAAAATCTACGTCAAAACGATTTCTTTTTGGCCTAATATTAAATTTCACATTCGTGTGCTTCTCTCTCTATTTGATGTTTTACAAGATTTATTCAAAAATTATTGTAATTATTTTTTTATTGTAAAACAAAATAGTTTAAATGCAAATCCTCAGCTTGCTTTTGTTTACTTAAATTATACCACTTAATAATGTGAATTGAGATATCTAAATAATTTGCGTGTAAGAACCCTAAAAAATGTGAAACAAAACTTTGAAAGCTTTTGTTTTGGTTTGGTTTATTTGATTATTCTAAAGCACGCGAGGACTTATCTGCCTAAAGGGAGGACTTTCTAAGGTAAACTTGCTGGCATCCATGTTAGGCAAGGGGAAAATCACGAAAATTACGCTTTGAAAGGTAAAAGAATGTAATATTAATAACTACATCTATATTTCATCCCTTTTAATATTCTACATCTATATTTTATTCTAAATTTACCTTAAAATGAGTTTTAGCAATTTGATACAATTGCTGTCTTTAAGCTAAGAATTTAAATAACGTTCTTTTATGATTTAATTCTTTGACAATTCTTTCTGTCAAAAAAAATCATATGAAAATGCTCCAAATTTCACAACCAGGCCATTCATTTCGGACACTGAAATGTATCTGTGACATTATGTTATCTCTATGTAGATATCTTTTTTAACAAGGTCGTCGCATAAGATTATGACTGAAATTTCTTTAAAAATATTTACTATTTTATTACTTCTGCCAACCAATAAATGAGATAAAGGAAAAATTCCATTTTATAAATATGAAACAAGATAAATGAAACAGATTTATAGTAAAATGTATTACAAACAATCTGCCGATATGATCAACAGTAAGCATGTGTTCGTTATTTTAATAATGTGTTAATTATCACGTACATGTAACTTTCAATAAAAATTTTAACTTAGCGTTAAACCTTGATAGCTTGAATCAAAAGCGGATAATTAGTTAAAATCCACTAGTTCGTAAGATTTTTATGGCTGCGATATGCATATCTATACAAATTAAATTGAAACTTTTATTAGTATTCCATTTAAGATATTTGCACTGCACTCATATTCATTTTTGAAAGGTTTTTTATGAGGCATTTTCAACAAATTAACATTCTATAAACGTATATTAATGTACTCAAACGCAATAAAAATCAAAATTTTATTTGATAAGCAATTAAAATCAGAAATTTGCACAAACTAGTAGCAAGTCAATGGGGACCTCCGTTTTCTGTTTTTGGATTTCCACAAAAAAACATCTTTTCTTCTGACCAAAGCATGCGGACAAAACTTGCGGTTCCTTCATCGGTAAGGCAAGCGACCATCTGTTTATCGCCTGTAGGCAGTAATCAATGCACAAAAACGTTTTAACAATAGGAGACCATCAGTTAAGTTGATCTCCCTACAAGGAGGAGGGAGAAGGAAATCTTACAATGGGACGTTTGAAAACGATTTTAGTTAGAGGTAAAGGGTTGTAAAATGGTTCATTATTACTGCAATTTTCAGAACGTAAATAGAATCGAAGAGGGCCCTTCGGTGGATTAAATACGCGTAATAAGTATATAACGCATTTAAGCATGAAGTTACATTTTTGCGAAGCAAAACGTCATTTCCAGACTATTATCTCATTCAGGACTAACGTCCCTTTTGGGCTAGTAATATTCTAATTTTTCATAAATATGTTTGTTATCACCGGTTATATACCGATTATAATAATACATATATGTGTAGTTAGTCTCAAGACACACTTTTCGTCAGAATCCCTTTTCATATTGTTGGCGCCAAATGTTATCGCGAACTATTGTTTAAAAAAATAAATAGTGTACAATCTGTACGTATGTAATGTTTCTCGCAGTATGGAAAAACGATGCCACTTAGATCCACTGAATTTTTAATACAGATAATCTTTCACACGAACGTGGGCACTTCGAACCCCGAATTTTGAATTTCTAATTAGTTTTTATTTTGTATCACTTTTTAGAACAAATTTAACGATTTTTTTTTAAGAAACTCAGTGATTTCAAAGCGTTAATTGGCTGCACCGTTTAAAATATATTTTTTTTATCTCCAACATGCCTGAATGTTGCCCTTCGGCAAAATGTAAGATATTTATCTTTCACTTTTAATCCACAAATTCAGATATTCGACAGAAATGTGTTGCCACTGTCTTATGTAGAATACTTATCATCTGGCCATACCAGAGTGCTGCCATTCAGTAAAACATAAGATATTTAATTCTGTGTGGATTTATTTAATTTACTTAAAAGTCAATTTTGTTTTGAAGCAACCTTTCATATCACTTTTGCTTTCAACTTACGCTTTCTTGCCAGAATGTAAAGGAGTTAGCGCGCGTCTATTTAAATGACGTAGCAGAAAGTTAGTATTTCAAGGATGGTTTTGAAAGATGAATTTGGCGCGTATTCTGCCTGCTGAAGGCCACGTTGCTATATTTGATTTACTAGCGATTAAATTGCTGTGGTATTAAGCGCTTCGTGCCATTCGGCTTGTTTACGCTAACTTTTACGACTCAGAGCCAGCCTGCGCGCTAAGTAACCTATGAAGCCGTTAGGATAACCTAATTCCACTTAATTTTAAGTTATTCGTTACCTTTTTGAGTCAAGCCAAAAGTCTTGGCTTTTCTATACACGAGTCGGTGCCGTCTGTGAATTTTATTTGAATGAATAAAAGGTTCTTTATCCCCTTCTCTCGACTTGGTCGTACTTAGGGATACTTTCCTACACAGTCTTTTAACGTCTTAGTTTATACTACCAAAGTATACGAAATGTTACAGCTTTCATATTTAATATTGCTATACTTGAATAGCAAACTAAGTGATTGAAAAGAATAAACACAACTCTTAAAATATTTTTTCTACATTTTAATCTGATTAATTTAAATAAAAATGCATTTAAATCATGAGATGTCTAATTAGAAATATTAAATATTTTTATGAAGTGGCTCTAGCTGGACTCATTTAGATCACTATATATGCTTTTTTTTATGATAATTCTCTTATGCGGCTAGCCGCTCGAGCAGCTAACTATCAAACAAATAGTAAAGCGAATATTAAAAAAAAGTATGGCAGCCCCTAGCATTCTCTCGGGAATACTAAAGATGTGCTGTTTTTAAATATTTCTAATTTTTCGCTTGCATTTTATGTCATCTAAATGCTGAATAATAAAGCTGAAAAGATAAAAAAAAATTAAGAAATATGTGTTTGCGGGAATGAGTCCAACAGCCAATTTGTAACAAATCCTTTATTTCGACGTTAAAATCTGAATACTTTCAGATTTTCTTTCCTTCTTTCTTTTTCCCCTTTATTGTTTTGCATTCAATTTTGAATCAATAAAATACTGAAATGTTAAACGTAATATTAGGACAGAACTTGGCGTAATATCAGTATATGAGTTTTATATTTTATGAAATATGGAAAAATGCAATAAAGAAATAAAGTAATTTTAGATATGAATATTATTTAATATCTCGAGCATTTAACTTTGCAAATTGTCTAATGTGATGAGAATTAATTTTGAGAAAAGACCTTTTAATTGTTAAAATTGTATACTTAGTATTTCTGTCGAGGAAAAGCGAATAGGAAATCTAGTTCGTCATATTTAATAATCTTCTAGTTATAATTAATTTATAAAATAGAAAAATTCAAACGTGATGAGTCACTCTCATCAAGAAAATACTCTAGCTTTCCACATACGTTTTACAGGACTACTTATTGAAAATGATACTGAAAGAATTAATTCTTTTACTTCTGTAAATTTTTAGAATAATTTTAAAGATTTATTCTACCATTATTATTAACTCTTAATAACCATTTTTATTTTTGATATACTTATAATATATAAATTATTTATCATTCTTGCATCTATAATATTATTTAT
>KK119743.1:498102-530593 GCA_000611955.2 Stegodyphus mimosarum | reverse complement strand
TTATTTTATTATTATTACATTTATAAAATTATTTATTATTTTATTATTATTACATTTATAATATATAAATTATTTACTGTATTATTTATTATTATTATCTGTAATAAATATCATTTTATCTCAATCAAGGTTGACGGCCAGCAAGCAAGTGCGGAAGTCGAGGTAACAGATGAGGCCTTACAATCCCATACTGAGGAAGACGCAGGGAGTGAAAACATCATTGGAAATGGAGCAGCCAGCCCTTCGAGTGGAACACCCTCTAGCGACAGAGTGGCTTCTTCAGCTAAAATATCAGCCACCACGTCTAGTAAGCCATCTTCTGGCATCAGCCAAAAAGACGATGAATCTCAAAAAGGTGAAGACAGTAAACCAGCATCGGCAGTATCCCGGTCTTCCATACCAGAGCCTATTATATATGAGCCTCCAGAAAGGCGAAAATCGGCTGCCTCAACTACCAGCGAAGACAAAAAGGATCTTGACGCCGATAAGTCCCAAAAAGATGAACAAGAATCGGAAAAGTCAGCAGAAGAAAAAGCTGAGGAAGAACGCACCGAAGGTAAATAGAGAGCACAAATTTCAAAGTGAAAATGTTGGCAAAAGACTGTAAGCCGAGTAATGTTATGCAAATTTTAACTTTGCCTAAACATTGTTTCTAAAATTTATAAAGACTTCTTAGCACAAAGATGTTCTGACACGGCTTCATTTTATGCTACTGTAGGCAAGAAAATCCCAGATTTTATTTTCCTACTTCCAGAAAAATTTCAGGTATTCATTTTCCAACTTTGGCATTTATCAGGGTGTCGTCAATTATTTCAAACTTGGTGAACCGAGAGAATTGAATTGTATGGAAATAGTTATGATTATAATGTGGCAGTAAATGTCACTTAATGGCGATTAAATTAGGTTGCGAATTAGCCGGGCCTTGTTTAAAGAAGTATGTTTTCGTTCACTGAGAAAAAATGGAAAAATGACTTTCACAAACCTTCAACCAAATGTATATGGGAAAAACAAAAGGAGAAGAAAATGCGTGGTATAAGAGTAGTGATAGCAGGTTGAAATGAAGACATTTAGGAATTGTTCTGATCTACAACAGTATGCATTTTAAACTATGCATAATCTAAATTATGTAAAACACTGTTAAATCATTCATTAAAATTGCCAAATCGTAAAAATAAACTAAGTTAATCTCCATTTTCCTTTGATTCTTTTACGATAGCAATACAGGACGAATAAAAAATAAAGCAAGGAAAATAATATAGCCAATAAAAAATGAAAGTTGATTTTTATTTCAGTCTGTCAAAGTTTCCGTTTTAAGTTACTTACTTTTAAACTTATACAATAAATTTCAGTATATTTCCCTATAATAACCTCTTTTTTCTAGTAACTAGCCGTTTTATCTTCTCATATAATAAAATAAATTAACATCTGTTTCAAGCAGTTTTAATACTTTATATTTGCAGGTAATTTCAATGCCCATTATTTACTGTAAAATGGAACTGAAGTGATTTTCTCGTTCCAAAATTGCACTGAGTCTGAAAAGAATTTATAATAAGCTGCGCCCTTTTTTTATATAAATTCTACTTTCCAAAACCAAAATCTAGGTTTTCCTAAATTTTGGTTGACCAAAATCTAGGTTTTCCTAAATTTTGGTTGACGCATGACTTCTTGCCTAAGAAAGTTACATCGGCCTAAGTCAAGTTCCTAATTTCCTTCCAATGCACATAGTTCAGTAGTAATATCTTTGCTGCTTCATTAGCATGTAACGCGGTAATGGTAGCACGAACCTGATGACAAGAGTCACGAATATTTTTTAATGTGCTTTAGTCGGTGGGGGCATAATTTCCAGACTTTGTTTTCTTTTTTTTTACAGATGCAAACAAAAGTAACGAACTTTTTTTGTTTTGTTTTAAGAATAACAACGAAGATTTACCAAATTTGACAATGTTTCACAGAAGGAAGTTTGGCGATTTGGCGACAAGTGAAATGAAATTTTAGGGATGTTCAATTCTACTCCAGACATTTATTAGCTCTTAATGCTAACATACACCAATTTTCGTGGACTTAACACCCCGAAAAAAACTATTAACATATATTGTTAAATGTTACAAAGATATTATGCTGTATTAAAAATGTTTATCAAATGCCTGAACTTTTTTACAGAAACTTCAGCTGAAGAATCAGATAAGAAAGAAGAATTGAAGAGCATAGATAATAAATCTGAAACTGCACAAGAAGTGGCTGATTCCAAAGCGGAAGAGAAAGTATCAATCAAAGACGAGAAAAGCGACATCACAGGAGGCAAAGAGAAAGACCTTGATATTAATAAAGAAGTGGAAAAGGAAGATGAAAGCAAAAAGGCGGTAGAAATTGAAAAGGTAACAGAAGAGAAAACAGAAAAGGGTGTTGAAGATGAAAAAGAAAAAGAAACAATCGAATCTAAAAGAGAAGTTCCAGAAGCTGAAAAAGAATCAGATGGGGAAATGGCGAAAGGTGTTGATGACATTAAAGCACCAGTTGAAAAAACTGCAGAAGCAGCGAAAGAAACAGATGAATCTCAGCCAGCTGAAATTTCACGACCACAGTCTCAGACACTGTCAGTAAAAGAAGATGATAAATCTGACGTAGCAAGCGAAACGAGAGATGAAGTTCTCGATAAACCTTCTGAAGAATCGGTTAAAGAAAAGTCTGATGAGGAAACCAAGTCTGCAGAAGTCATAGCTGAGAAAGAAAAGGAAGTCAGTGCCGAAAAATCTGAAGAAGATAAACTCGAAAGCTTAGAAAAGCAAAATAAACCAGAAAAAGAAGACAAAGCCGAGAGCCTTGATAGGGGAGCGACACCCCAAGTTTCTCAAATGGAAGACAAAGCCGAAATTTCGAAAGTAGAAGATGAGACAGAAATTACTAAAAAAGAAGCTGAGGTCGAAATTTCTAAAAAAGAAGAAGATAAGAACAAAATTGAAAAATATGATAAAGCTGAAGTTGCTGAGAAAGAGAGTGAGTCCCAAATTTCTGAAAAGGAAGATAAGGTTGAAGTTCCTGAAAATGAAGACAAAGCTGAAATTTCTGAGAAAGAGAAAGAAGCTGAAATTTCGACTGAAGAAAAAGAAACTTCCGAGAAGGAAGACAGACCTACAACTCCCGAAAAGGATTCAGTGGAACTTGAAGCCGAAACCACGGTAACGGAGGTGAGTATGATATTCTCCCTTTTGTACGCAATTCTTGTGCTAAATAATTAAAGCTAATTATCTTCTGATATGTAAAAAAATGCTTTTAAATAATAAAGATTATCAAGCTTTGATTGCAGTACAAACTCACTGCACATAAACTTTTTTTTTATCATAAATGATGAAATAAACAGAGAATAGCATGAAGTTGAAAAATAGAACAAAGCATGGAATTCAAAATAGATCATCCGAAAACTTAAAAAGCTTGTTGCTGTTAAAGTGAACACACATAAGTAATATGCATTATACTGATGAGAATTGTATTAAACAATGTATTGTGTAACACAAAAGAAATTACTTATATTTAAGGCTATAAGAGATTAAATGTAAAATAAAATAAATGGACACAACTATATTTAGAGTAATTAAACAAGTAACGAAAAATTTCTGGTATTTATAAAATAAAAAAATCGTTCAAGAGAAAAATCGCATTATTGCTGCATAAAAGCGAAATTTGTGCAAAGAATAGTTTTCGATTTTTTTATTGTTGATTTACTGTTTCATACTCTAATAAAAGCGCACTTAGATAAAAATAAAAGGAATTTAATTTATTCATAGACGTAACAATTTCACAGGGAAAAATTAAAATCATTCTTAATAGAATTTCAAAGGTCAGCCAAAAGCAAGGGGACAGCAACTAAAGGATAATGTAATATTGTTACCATTGCTTTCCTCACTTGTTTCTCATATAATCGCTTAAATCATATAATCATATCGCTTAAAGTATCCTTTGCACAAGCATTTCCTCTCAGGAAAATAGTCTGCTAGACATTTAGCATATCTAATTAATCTAAACTAACCCTAAATTCAATTTAATTAATGCAAGACGAACTCGTGTTTTAATATCAAATAATATCACTAATGAGGAAAATATTCTAAGTATCTATAAAATAAAATAAAGAAATATATGAGAATTTTAAAGTGGGGAGAGCAAGATAGGGAGCCATCAGAGTGCTTACCGGTTAGATATGCAATATTAAATGCATAAGTTGCGTCATAGCATCGATCTGATTTGCATTAACAGTGTTTAAAAAGAATACATTCACATCTAAACTTAAAATTGATAGACATTAGAATATGGTTTATTTGCTGTTCATAACGAGACGAATAAAAAGAAATATTTTGAAAAAAATTAAAAACAAAATAAATAATAAAAAAAGTATCTGAAAGCTTACAGATTTTATATTACGCCTAAAGGGGCACTTTTTAACGTTTTGTGTATTACCTTTATTTATTAAACATCATGTTCTTCGCACTTAACCCATAAAATTCAATTCAGCAGCATTAACACAAAATATTTAAAAAAAACGTGTCCTCAGAATTTCCGATACACAGTCTCGCGCTGAAGATAAAAATGCTTTTTTTTCGTACAGTTTTGCTATTGCTTACTTTGAAATCTTTGAGATTGTTACCCAAAGATTCGCTAAAGTTTTACAAAATTTGAAATAGATAATAAAACAAATTCAAAATTCAAAATTCTGGCTTGCAGATGTTCAAGTTCGGATGGAGGACTACGTTATTCAAAATTTTATGGGTCTATGAATCGTTGTTTTTCCAAAATTCTAAAATCATACATACATTCATGAAGATTTTACATTATTTAATTCCTTTAAATATAATGCAGGGCTCTAATAC
Organism: Stegodyphus mimosarum; assembly: GCA_000611955.2. Classification (NCBI taxonomy): domain Eukaryota; kingdom Metazoa; phylum Arthropoda; class Arachnida; order Araneae; family Eresidae; genus Stegodyphus; species Stegodyphus mimosarum. Next base: position 525,734 of record KK119743.1, on the reverse strand, counting down.
TTGGTCGCAACAATCTGGAAAGTGAAACGTCGTTTTACAGGGAACGACGCAAATGACAAATATAAAATGAAAATACAAATACAAAATGAAATTAATAACCCTTCTGGGCAAATTGCCCCTTTGGGCTAATAAGCTTTTATTTTATACTCATGAAAAATTCATAAAGAAGAACAATAGTTTATTATATAATTTAATCTGCACAAGAGATTAAGTAAATCTCTTTACAAAATATATTTATAATTTTATATAAGGCATAGTGCACTGTACATTCTTAAATGGGTCATCTAAATTCAAAGTAAGAAACAAACCTCCGAAAACCAGAGACACGAGAAAATATTATTAACTGTGTGCGACTTGTCTATTAGCCAGTTACTCTTAGAAAGACCTTCACGAAAGCATCCCTTCCTTAGCGAGCTTTATGTCAATCGCTTAAACACTGAACCTTTGGAAAGTGTTTGTTTACGAAAATATTGAATAAGTAATTAACATCACTGAAGTAATGTTATACTTCAATAGGATTTTGATAGAGAATTAAAGATAAAAATATTTCCTATTAAAGTGGCCACGGCATTGTTTTAATCTAAAGAAAAGTGAATTAGTAATAAGTCTTTTAGATAGAAAAAAGGGCAAGACGTGATTGCAAATGCAACTTGTTAACAGCTAAATGTAAAAATATTGATGGCGTTATTTTAAACAGGGCTGGACACTTCATTACGAAAGATATCATTCAATTAAGAATATCAAGAGGTTTATTGCAAAGAGTGGTGAAACAATGGGAGACATATTTTCAATGTAATTCATTGCCCTTTAGTTAGTTAAGAAAACTTTTGTTACTTATTATTGAGTGATATGTTTTGAAAGTTTAATGATTAAAGTGAATGTTAAATGGAACATTAGTGTCAAACGTATCCGGTTTAGTGATGAGACTTACTTTCTGCAGAACTATTATCCAAACAAAGAGATGTAGAGACAAGAGGCAGCTTAAAAACCTTATTTCAGCACTGAAGCTCTTTTCCAAGATTCCCATTTTCATGCAGTTTAAACATATCCCATATGGTTTGAAAAAAGATCGGTTTCTAGAATTGAATGTACTTTTCTGCAGCCGAAAATGTCATTCAGTGAAAGCATTTTATGAAGTGTAGAACGATACAGAGGAAATAATATCGAGTAGCCTACATTTGCCAAAAAACCTCAATCTTTGCGATTAATTCCGTATATGGGTTACACTGAAGATAAAATTTAGTAGGATGCGTCCTATTCAGTGAAGGAAATATTTATGTTTTGGTAAAGGGTATGAATTCGGCATAATAAATTATGTATATAGGGTGTTTTCAATGTTCTAAGACTTCTGTAGTTCAGTTCCTAGAACTTACAATTAACGCTATCGCCCAGACATGTTTATGCAGCTATCCCATCCATGTTTAGTCGAATTCAGGTTTTTTACTGATGGAGGCATATTTTTGTAGCACTCGTTTTGCTACGATGGAAGATGAAAAGAACAATCATTTTCTTTTTGTTCTTTTATTTATTTATTTTTATGAGAGAAGCCAGGAAACGTTCAGAACGTGTTCAACATCTGCGAAGAGTATTCTATTCCAACATTTCACAAAGCCTTTACGGGCTGATCGATTTGAGAACTGGTGAATTGAGATATACTAAAAAAATTCCTTGAGGACCTCTTTAAAATTATTTTTTCGTTGGGATGATTGTATTCAATTAAAAGGGGATTATGTTGAAAATTGCACTGCAATACTTATGAAAACTGACAAAATAAAAAGATTATGCCTATATTTATAGAACTTTGGAAATTTCTCTTGTAATAAATCGTATGTAAAACTAGATATGGTATCACGGTATTTCAAAAACCCGGCGGGTAAAAATAAATTTATTTTCTAACTAACTAAAACATTCTGATTCGTAAATTTATACTTTATATACGGTTTGCTTTCTATCATGTTAACTGAGCTACTTTATATACGGTTCTTTTTTATATATCCAGACTTCAATCAGGAGCTATGTTCGTCTAGTTGACGCTTTGAACATCACTGAGCTTTATTACTTTGTACCTTGCATACGAGATGTGCGTCTTTCGTGTAAGTTTCTCCACCAGAGATATACTAAATGTTATGATAAAATTGATAATAATTTGATTATGATTAAATATATGAAAACCTGCGGAAATATAGTTACGCTTATTTGTGTTTATTTCATATAATCAAAAGTTCTTCTACAATTTGAAGATAATTACAGTAATGTCATCAGTGTTAACAACTGTTATTAAAAAGGAACCAAATTTTTTAATCTTTGCTGAAGCAATGCGGATATACAAGACTGCATCATGCAGCTAGCAAGTTGGTAAGATCTTCGAACATTGGTAGTTCGATCTGTGTCCGATTTCAGGTGAAACGCGGGACCTCTGCGTCCGGCTGTCGTGGTTTCTATTCATATAAATATAAATACGAGACAATATTCCTTAATACGTTGAATTTATTAGGAAACATTCGTCAGGCCACGAACGCTGCTTAGAAGGGTGTTGCCATTGTGATATAGCAATGCCAAACGCACTTCTAAGACTGTTAGTTAAGATCTTAAATTTTTTATGTTTATATGCATTCAGTTCTCTGTGGCTCTTTGCCCAGAGCAGGCAAAATTCTTTTTATAGACTAGAATGTGAAAATGTCAGTTGAAGAGTGAGAAAATGATAGCAGGGAAATTAATTTTGCTAAAAAAAGGCCTAGAGTGGCTGTTTTTCAGAGGTTCTGCCAGATAAATTATTCGAGGAAATCGCGGAACAAACAAATATATATGCTCCACAGCAATTAGAAGATGGATACTCGCAGCACTTGGGCAAGTAGACAGTGACAAACAAAAAATGAAATAAAAAGATGTTTGGGTTGATTCTATGGATGTGGTTAGTTAGGCTACCCTCCTTGCATTTGTATGGCCCCATGTTCCTGTATTTCTAAAAAAGTCCTGTCCAAACAGATCTAAAGTATTATTGAAAATGATACAGTTTGCAGGCAACAGAAAGAGTGATGGCTCCAATCGTTTGACCAAAATACAACCATTTATAGACACTTGGGAAATAAATTTTTAAAATTCCAATAGAAAACATATGTATTGATCAATCACTGATTCCGTTTCGTGATCGCATTATATTTAGACAGAATTTTAAACAAAGCGACACAAATTTGTAATTAAATTGTTTAAGCTGTACTGCAGATCTGTTTACATGTATGCTTTTCGTGTATATACAGGGAAAACTCTAGAAAAGGAAAACACTACGGCCACTAAAACAGTAACGTTACTTAGCAGAAATTTATTTTATAAGAGACACGCGTTGTACACCGACAACTGGTACGCGAGTTTAGAATCGGCGTACAAACTGCTCCATAAAACTATCCATTTAGTCGAAACATTGCGTTCAAATCCATGAAGAAATCCTCAGTAAGTAGCACCGAAACGCAAAAACGCAAAGGAGAATAAAACAGGAAAAGCACTTTAAATTGGAAAGATAAGCGAGCCATCCTACTTCTGTCAACAAAGTAATCATCAGAAAGGGGGGGGTGTTCAAAGCCGATCAGAAAACAAATTTAAACCACAAATTGTTGTCGATTTACCCGAGCAAATTAATGCCTATAATAATCCACTACACATATCTATGAAATGGAATAGAAAACTAGCCTTTGAGCTCTTGCTAAATACTGAAATTGACTGGTTACATTTTATATAAAAATGTTACGAAAAAGAATATCAGTATCACTGAATTCTTGAAGGCGTTAGCCGTACACCTCAGAAATTCCCGGGATGAAGCCATTCCATTTAGTAGCATTGCAACTGCTACTAAAAAGCCACTATACAAACTAAAAGAAAAAAATTCGAACAGTCTCTGCAATGCTAAGATATTGCAAATTATGCTATTAAAATGCGGCACAATTTGGTAGAGAAATAGCTAGAAATTTGGCTAAGCAAGTTGCCATATTTTGTGATACCTACGAAAAACAACCGTTTTTATCTTTACCATGTTTCAAAAAATCGATTAAAACAATGTAATTTTTTTTAGTTTTATATCTTATTTATCATTGTCAATCAACGGCGACTGTCGTAACCTGAACGGAAAGTTTAGTTAGTTCACCAATGACTGACATGGTATTAACCGTGTTCAAAATTCTTCGTATAGGTATCCTATCGTTTGAACAACAGACATCTTTCATTGACTTGGCTCTAAGCTGTTTAAAAGCACTTTTATCAGAGTGACACGAAACAATGAAGTTTCTTTACACGATGCTAAAGAGTTTATGCTTTCATCGGACAGTGTGATAAAGAGTCAGTTTGTATACTTCTAATTGATTAAAACGTAATCATTACTATACCATAGAAAAATTTATTCGAAACATTTGATACTAAACAGATATTATTTTTGAGATCCTTTAAAGTGTCGTCATTCAACATGATAAAAACTGACAGCTTATTCTTAGTTTTTAAAAATATTATTATGAAAATAATATGAAATTAAGGACTGTGTAATTTACGGAATCTAAGTAGTTTACGAAACAAAATAAATGAATGATCACAACCAGATTTCACTTTTATACTAGTTAACTCTGAGGTACAGGTATTTCATTGTTCGAGACTTTTTCTAGTTTTAATTGTTTTGCTAAATCGGTCTGATTTTGCAAAAGTAATTAACAGACTCGCCTCTGGTAACGCGAACGATTATTTCTGTGCCCTCAGCAACAAAGCATAATCTGCGGGAAAGAATTTAATTATTTTCGGTTGGTTAGATAATACTGAGCCATTATTCTTTCGTTCCCAAAAGTTTGAATCAAACAATTGAGAAAAATGACTCGCATTGTTAAGGCGAGGCAGTACAGCATTTTGGTATCTTGGACATTTTGCATATCTCCTTTGTATTTTTACTTGAACACTTTTAAAAAAAGAACTAAGGAGAAGAGAATTAGTACTGCACATTAATTTTCAAGTAATGGATAAGATTTAGTTCTGATATTTAGCAGAAAAATATTTTTTAAGAAATAGTGTACATTTAGGTTTTCAACATATTTATTTTCCTCGAGTAATATTTTGTTTGTTTTTTTCTCAGGTATTGCATATTTGAATTTTCGAAGTAAGCAAGTAATTTCTATTTAGCTTACAGAAGTGTTAAACTATTACTAGGAAACATGAAGCCATATTTATTCATTTATTAGAAAAAGAAGAGAATATTTTTAAAAAACTGAATTTTTTATTGTCGCATATTTTCAATTAATGTAAATAACTGTGTTAAAAAGAATTTTTATTGCCGCCATTATCACTAATGCACGAAAAGTTTATTTGCTGTATAAAAACATTAGATGCAAAAGTGGATATGAGTAGGTAAAGTATGCGATATTTTGTTGCCTGTGAATCATGTTGAATTCGATAAACAAAAGGAAATTGGATATGAAATGCTTCTGCTTGGATGAGATTTAAAATAAAAAATTTCATTTATTTATAATTTCAGCTTAGATAGAAGTTTACAAGTAAAGAGTAATGAATTTTTTTTTATAATTAATAAAAGCTAAAACTTTACACAGAAATCACGAACTTCTTTTGATTTTATAAATTAAAAATTATTGCATTTGCATTTATTACAGTAACCACCAAGATATCATATGTTTGAAATTAGAGCTCACGGTAAACTTCTGATTTAAAATTCTCAACATAGCTGTAAATTTCCATATGATATGTTGCTATTATTTTCCCCAAATCATCGTAAACGTTTCTAATCACCAAAAATTCAACAGTTTATTCAATATATTTTAATGATTACCTTTTCTTATACGATGAAACAATACATATCAAAACTCTATGTGAACGAAGAAAGAACGCTGAATAAATTAAAAGCAAACATAAAGAAAGTTTGGATGTAGAAGCATTTTAGCTTTAAATGTAATAATATCTTTAGAAATTAGTTTAAAATTTGCGGTGGATATCATGTTTGAGCAAATATGGCTTTATAGATTACATCATAAGTTAAATATCTGGACTTTTACAAACACAAAACATGTGATACTTGAAACATGAACTTATTAAATAAATAAGTTTATATTTCAAATGGAATTTTGTACACATATATTCAGTTCTATGAGACAACCAATAGTAAGTAACATAACAAAATAAGCAGCGGGTAAATATTTTGCGATATATAACTGAAACCCGAGATGGCCAAACGATGATGCCTAATATTTCTAGAATGGTCCCTCTATTGAGAAGTAATAATTCTAGAATTGTCCTCTGCAGCTTTGCATGCTTCAGAAAAAGTCCTCATATTATTAACGAGGTTGTTGGTAATAGTTTATAGTATCGAATCCCATTCTTCTTAAAGCGAGGAATTTACTAGTTGGAGATTCCTGGAAATACGTTGGCATTATGCACTAAGTCTTCCTAGAGTATACCTAACGTATTCTAGGCAATGTAGATCTAACGACAACACTGGCCACATTATATGGAAAAACTCCTCCTCCGGAAAATCGTCAACCGTTCTGCGGTTTGTCATTATCATCTATAATTTTTTTTAAAAAAAGTCTTCTCCAACAGCTTCCCGGAAAATTATCATATATGATTCAAGAATCTTATCCTAAAAGGCAAAGATACTGCACCCGCATGAAAATCATGTAGTGGTGCGCTGTCGTCCATCATGATGCTTCTCCACACAAAGATTTCTCTTAAAGTATTCGATTTTCCTTACTTAGAATTGATACTAGACTCCAGGTTCTCTCTTGTATCTGCTTCTAACTCTACTAAGTCGACTAAGACTGCTTTTAAGAGGTCGCAATTTTATACAGTTTATAATTTTTATTATTATGCTTATTACTAGCTAGACAACTATCCTCACAAAGTAATAAAGCGAAAAGATAATTCATGGAAAAATCTCAAGAAACCACAATATTCTCGCTATAAAAGCTCACAGTCAAGTAATTCGAGATCGACAATCCCTGCACATAGGACTAAGCTTCGAGAAGCTTCGTTTGCGAATTCTTGGAGAATCGAGAATGAGAGATTAATGGCCAAGCATCATCTGCTTGTGGAAACACGAAATTCAACTTAATTAATTTTCGATAATTCAGTATAACTACAGTCAATCAAATCTTGCTTTTTTTGCAAGACAGTTTTCTTGGTTTCTTGAAAGAAGCAAATATGTTTCCGACTCTTCCCGTTTTTCTTAAAAAAACATATCCTTTTTAACCTTTTTGCAATCACTAGATAGTTATATTACATTTGATACATTGTTGGTATACTAGCGCATAATTTTTTGCGCTATTACTAACACCTTAACGAAGCTCCACAGTGAGGAGTAGAATATTTTCTCACAGAGAACTACGTTCCTTAAACAAATGGCACGAAAGCGGCGAACAGATTATGTATATGTCATATTCCATACCTAGGAGACAGCTGAGAAAGTTCTCCGATCAAATTACGTTGAACCTTTCCAAATTATATAGATGACATGAGTTTTTAAAATATTAATGATAGCCATATCGAATTATTACATAAAAAGTGTGTTTCTGACTTTAATTTTGGACAACAGTTATGTTTGCATTATTTGTAACAGGCCATGAAAACCACTTCGCAACTGTCCTATTAAGTGTGATAAAATTGTGATGTTTGTAGGATATTTATTTCGCGTTTATTTCATATGAAAAGAATTAGGGCATTTTGAGAGATAAACAAGTGTTTTTCCCTCTTTCGAATATAAATTATTTTGCGTAGGCGCAGCGGCTTAATTACTGTAAATGCCATGGGTTAATTGGATTTTCTGTTGAGCAATGTATGAAGAAGGTTAAAAAAAGAATCAGCTTTAGTAAATTATGCATATTAATTTCAGTTCTATTCGGAACTATCCAAGTGTTACGAGAAATTCTTTTTTGTGGTGTAGGAGCAGAGTCTTTTATTTTGAGAAGATAGAACCCACTTTTATTTGATGAATATTATGTAACAGAAAATTAGCATAAAGTAATCTAAAGTAATTTGTTTCAAAAAAGGAGCAACGTACTGTCGCTTTTTATATTAAATCCGCATTAAATAAATGGTCAGCATTGTGAAATACTGAAAAGATGTAGCAGTCTTGAAACTGTTGCATCTGTTTTCCCAGCAGTCTATATCAATGTACTCACCTTTCAAAGTCATTAAGATAGATATTATTTCTTTATACAATTAAGAAGTTTACTTTTATTTAATTTTTCTGTTGTCCATAATGTCTTCTCCCATAAGACTTCTGGACTGGAGTGACAGATCTACTCTAACGTTCATTATAATACCTAAAGGAATTACTTAATTAATTCCAGAATTCGTTATACTAGGCAGTTCTTATAATTTCTATTTACGCCAATTGCACCCAAGGGTTAAGCGTTGGCAATTTGAGATATTACCCTAAAAGGAATGAGAGAAAGAATCATTCGTTTTCCCATTCTAGCTTTCGCATTAGCTAAAATTGAGAATTTATTTTGGTAATGAAGAAGATTCAGTACAGAACAATCCTTCACGCCTGTTACGGAGCCCGCTGCTGATATCTTTCGCATTACATTAAGACGAAATAATCTTGTCCATCTAAAGAGTTTTAGGTTTTCCTTTTATCATTATTGACAAAACCTTTGACCTATAGTTCGAAGTAAATTATAATTTAATGCAAGAGAATGTCTTGTGATCAAATTTACTATTATTATTTGAATAGTTTGTTCTTCACTTGCAAATTAAAATTTTCCAATTCATCCTTATGAACTTTATACGAGGTATTTTGTTAAAATGCGTTCTTAAACATATATCCAATTCAACTTTACTGGACTCGAAAATGATTAAACAATTTCAATATACTCTTTATAAGATCAAAGAGAATAAGGTAAGCAGCATTTCACCTGAGGTATGTGGATCCTTTGTTAAGCATTTTTTTAGGAATTGTCCATAAGTGTGTAAATACCCTTAAATTGCATTTTTTTGTAATATTAGTATTACAAAATTGTAATATTATTATTAATAATAATCAAAGGTGACAACACTTTGCTTTTTACCCTTTTTATGGAGTTTCTTATTTTAGATAATTTTAATGTTTTAGTTATGTTTTCTTCAGTTTCTACATTGCTTAACTTCATATTTCTCAGGATTTGGAGGTATTACTATGAATGTTTCTTTAAAGCATCCATGTAAGACATATTGCTCCACCGTAGTGTAATTAAACGTTTTGTGAGTTTTCAAGAAGATCCAAGTTAAACTATTATATATATACATTGTTGCCATTAATTTTATAAAGAAATTTATAAAGAAAACGAGCAACAACTCCTTTCCTTAATATAACATAAGCCCATAATTCTCAGACTGTGACAACAGCATTTCACAGTACTTAAGTCGATTCCATGTTCATTAAATGTATAGTTTATTAAATTATAGCTAATGTCAACATTAGCTATGCATAGAAGCATTTCTAATCCACAGTAAGTTCTAAAAGACTAATAAGCTCCCGATTCTTGAACGAATCGAATAAGCCAAATGCGCGAAACCCGCTGGTATGAATTTCATGGGAGTGAGAATGGGATAATTATAAAGTAGAGAATAAATCTATCTTCAAAGTTGTATGTACATTTTCAACTTTAGCGGTAAGATTAAACGAAGATTAAAAACGTTAAATAATACGTACGGAGTTTTATATTAATCAGCCAGTTATTTATGATTTCAGGCTTTACTCTTTCCGAAATACTCACCAAATTGCAAATGAACAGCCAGTGTTTAAAATGAAGTTTTCGAATTTTAAGATTGTTTATTTTATCGCGTTCTTAGTTTCTTGCCAGTTGATAGTTGTCATTATTCGGATTTGCGTTCAATTTCTGCCGACGCTTAACCCTCTCAGCGTTACGGACGGAAAATACAGTACAGAAGAGCGGCTTTCATAATCATCACACATGAAATTTTTGCCAGTTTTTAATGTAGGGTAGGATTGAGGTAGATTTCAGGCAGGATGTATGGAAGAAAAAGAATGGAATTGCATAGTGAATGACATTTTTTAATTATAATCAAGAAAATACTATTTATCCATGATATTTTGAAGAACTTTGAAATTTCAGGACTAAACCCATAACGCTCGGACGCAAGAATCAGCAGTAAAGTTAAAAATATAAATCGACTCCTGAAGTAAATCAAATCCTTCACTGGACAAAATGTTTCGGACAAAAGCATTGTTAAAATACCTATAAACATTAATGTGCACTGAGAAAAAAAAAAAAAAAAAAAAGATAGTTCTATTTCTCCCGTTCTACTGGGCCGATTGATGAAATTCAACTTGCCATTTTTCATGTCTCGAAAGACCAATTTTTTTCCATATTTCGATTCAACGACTCAAATTATGCCCAACTCCCAAGTTTTGTAAAAATCGCAGCAGTAGTTTTAAAAAAATTACCCCTCAAAATTTTAGCTTCTCAATGTTAATACAGTTTCGTATATGTTTATTAATATCTCTTTTTTTATGAAACTTATTTGATTCCTTCCTATACAGTTCGAAATTTAGGTACATTCCAAATAAAATTCACCCATTTTTTTATTTATTTTTAAAATTTGTATTATTAAATAATGTTTTAAAATTTTTTGAACAAAATTTTGAATTGTAACTAATAAACGTTTTACAATCTTTAAAGTAGATGAATTTCTAAGCATACCTGCAAACAATTAGAGCGTTTTATTCATAATATCCGAAGATATACTTGAATTTATATATTGGCGCGTTTTGAAATTTGGCATATTTATTCAAAGCGATAATAATGAAAATGTGGTTTACGGACTTTGTTAAGATTATTTGAAAGTAGAAACAATATAACTTTTTTCCGCTCATTCGCAATGTGAAAAGGTAGGAACGATGTGACTTTTTTCCGCTTTTTCCGCAACAGAAAGGAAAGGAAAATAGGTTACCATATATTACGAAGTTCGACAAATGAATTATTCTTGGCTCAAACTGAAAAAATGCAACAAGTCCGTGAATTTCGCACCAAATTTTATAAAATTTAATATTTAGGCATAATTTGAGTCATAGGATCGAAATATAGAAAACAATTGGTTATTTCAGAAAAAGTCCGATTTTGTGTAAAAATACCTATATTAGAACAAAGCTCTATATAAATCTAATATATATCATTTTCCATGTCTCAAAAGTATCATTTTCCATGTCTCAAAAGTATCATTTTCCATGTCTCAAAAGTATCATTTTCCATGTCTCAAAAGTATCACTTTTGAGACATGGAAAATGCAATTTGAATTTCGTCAATCGGCCCTGTAGAACGGGAGATATAGAACTGTCCTCTCTTTTTATTTCGCAGTGTGCATATAATACTCATGCACTGTAATTAAATGTAAACTTCTTTTGAGTAGAAAATTCGCGTTTGCTTTAAATAAAGGGGGATAATAAAATGCCACACAATCAGTGCTAAACAACGATCACTTACTTTTTCTCGCTGCAGGCAGTTAGGCAAAAATTCATCCATGCTTTGAGGTTGCGGGAGGAAAGGAAGGAAAAGCAGAATCCCATTGATTTTGATCACCTCTGTGCATACACACCACACACAGTTTTCTCTTTCCTTTTTCTAATATGTTTCCAAGGCTAAGCCGCGAGATATTTGGGCATTTCAGTGGAATAAGGGGAAAAAAGGAAGTGTCACTCTATTTTTTCGAATACTGCAAAATGTACGAGGGCTTTCTGCTTAAAGAGAAGGATATTTTCTGTGGAAAACTGGCTAGTATTCACTTTACCCATAGGGAAACCTCAAAACCTAAATATCCACCCTCCCGCTCCGCTGGAATCGAACCAAGGTTGAAGTTCCAATATTCATCGCTCTTCTCGGCCACTCGTAGGCACCGTCGCTGGTAATCTAACTATAATAACTAAAAAAAATTGCAGACCTAGGGAATCAATATAAATTACAATTTTTCTATTTAAAAAGTGCTTTCAGGTATACATTTTGATCAGTGAGGTCTCTACCTCTTATACAATATAAAAATTATATTTTTTTTTTGAATGATAGACAAAACGTTAAATATTTCACATGTGCCCAGTCTTTTGAAAAAAAAAGGAATCAGCCTGTTTCTTTGTAAGCATACATCACGTTAAAAATTCGTTTTTGTAGTAATGACACCTTAATTTTACATACCGAATGTTTGTTCAATTTTGAGTAATTTCATTTATTAATAATTATCTATTTATGTATTTATATTAAGTTAGTAAAGTAGATTTCGCATGTTCTAAACCTGTTACCTGTAGAGTACTGTCTACATTTCGCAAGCATATAATGTCTGTTTTAAAGCCACCGTAGCAATTTCTCTTCACTTAGCACCCTGTTATACTCAATGTAAAACGAGACAGATTATATGAGACGAAAAATAACCCTGCTGTCTATCCATTGAAAAAAAAGAAAATTAAAAACTTATAAAGAAAATTTCTTCATGAATCGTCGCTACTAAAATCATAGCTAGATAATTCAGATGCTTCCAGTTATACAGAATAGAGAGAATCAAACTGCAAACATGTCACATTACAGCTTAAAAAAGCATGACTGCTGTCATTAAAAGAAATTAAATTTTCTTTAATAACATCATAAAGGCTGAAGTTATATCAGCATCTCTTTATGATTCTAAAATGAAACGGTACTTTTTCGATTAAAATCTTTTCAGTCATCATTCGAGAATTTTGGTCGAAGAAGCACATTTATATTTTTCCATACCCTTCTTACTCACCAGATTCACAAACATATGACTTTCCTAAAGTCAAAGTGCCACTTATACAGCGATATTTTGATGATGCAGCTATCATACAGAAATTAAAGATGGAATCAATATACGGTCTCATTTTCTGTACAAAACAGTGTGTAGATTTTGGAGGAATTTTTTAAAATAGATAAAGCTTGATAGCTTAAGTCATGATTTCTTGTTTTTATTTGCATCAGTTTTCTTTCAAAATCGCTGCTCCGATTAATGCATATTGCATGACTGGAATAATCTATGCATGTATAAGAAAAATATATAACCCCTGCATGTGTTTTACCTTGTAGAATAGTGCAGTAGTGCTTCACAATTCGACGTATGGATATTATCAACTGCAAATTACGAATAAGCCTAATATTATGTATTTATGAATTGCTGCTATGTAGAATAGCCGAATGAGCACCTCCATGTATAGATAGAACAAGCATGCCACTTGAAATATTGGCGTAGCGCTGCATTAATGGAAACCTGGAAATAATGCTTTTAACTACCAGGTATTAGAAGAACCGAAAACCTTAGTTCAGGAAGAATCAAAAGTTGATGAGACATCTGAAAAAGAGGCGGGTAAATCCGAGGAAAAAGAAGAGGACGACACAGAAAAAGAGACCACACCAGACGAAGAGGTTAAAAAGGAGGACAAAGAAGAAGACCAGGAGAAAATTGCCGCCGAAAATGAAGTGAAAAAAGAAGCGGAAACAACAGCGATTGAAGAAGCGGAAACCGTGAAAATTGAAGAAACGGAAGAGGTAGGACATTTCTGTTGTTGGAAAAAAGAAATTGTTTCATTGCCAGCGGTGGCATTTAAACTTTGCTTTTTGCAGATGCACTCGAAGGAACTGGTTTTTGCAATTTTCTATTGAGAATTAAATGAAGTCTGATATTTTAGGAAGTGCTTTTGAATAACAATATTCTATGGTTATATACTGGTTTCATTTAATGATACATTAACATTATAACTTCCATTAAATAAATAATTTTCTAAATTTCTAAATGTATTTTTCCTCCTTGTTAGGGAACTGTCTTCTTTCTAACCTGGAAAAGAAAACGAAGTCATTTAATATCTTATCGCAAGCAACATTTCTACTTTATTAAATAGCATAAATAATTCAAAATATCAGTGTTAGTTTATTCATTCAAGTGCATTTCCTTTTACTTGTTTCAACTAAAAACTTGTTAATATTAATCTCAATTTTAAATTTCTCGATAAGCTCATAAATAGTGATAAAAACTACATCATTTTATCAATCTCTTATATCTATACGTTTCTTTAAGTATATGTTTTGCAGTTGTTAGGAAAACGGCTTCGTTAAAATCTAGAAAAGAAAATGAAATCATTTATATCTTATTAGAAGCATTTTTATGTTTTTTGATAATATGAAATGTGAAGCAACATGATGTATGCAACATATTATCATATTTTACAATATCATGATATAAGGTTTTAATTTAAAATATCATAGTTAAATGATATTAATTTTTTAAATGCATACTTTTTCATATGTTTCAATTCAAAAAGTACTAATTTTAGTATTATATTTAAATTTCTCCAAAATTTGATGAATAATTATAACCATAAATTTATCTCATGTATCTCTATGTTATCATTTTTATATCAACAATTAACTTTTTACATTCAATTGCTTAAAGTATCTTCAATATATAACAATCGAATTTCACAGGTGTATATGGTAATTATTTGAAAAATAGACTTAGCTTAATTAAAAATATTTTAACTTAATTAAAAATATTTACAATGTATAATAATGAAGGTAATCATACCTTTATAAAAGTTATACCATTGCTTTGCTCTAATTTATTTAGGTTAATTTTTAAAAATTAGTGCAAATAATGCTATAATTAAAATGAACTTAAAGAATGGTCTCATTAGCAAATTTCATGAATTCAGTATTCTAATGTCATATTTTAGCATATTAAAGAGTGAGCATTCTCTTTTTCCAGCGTTGGAGTTGTATCTCTTCTCACTGATCTCCAAAAATAGGAAAAGTTAAAAAAAGAAGAAGAGAGAGAAAAAGTTTAGAGAAGTTAGCCTATGTCACGTAATCTACGTAATCTTTAAAGTACATTTGCCTTGCGATGTCGCATTCGAGAGACCAGTATTTTTTCTCTCCCCATTCTACATTAATGTGCAAAATCAAGAGAATTTGCAAATTATGTCTACCTTTACTAAGGTATTTAAACTAAGCTACTAATCATGCCGCCAAAAATTATGCAAATATTTAGAGTCGAATACTTAAACATACATGTGCGTGTTTGCGGAGCTGTGATTGTGGAGGAGACATAAGCGCAGAAGAAGTTTTCAGCGATTTCTGTTACTCGTACTCTTTCATGGTATTCGCCGTTTCCTGCAGAAATTGTGTAAACTGGGTAAATTTTGGGTATAGAATAATTGGGTAAATTAGGTTAAAGAGTGTCATTTAAGTTTCTAATCAGATTATTCATGTTAATTTACTTTTCTATCAAGCCTTGTTTTCACTTCCTTACCTGAACATAAATTTCCAACTCTCGCGATATTCAAATTAGGTTATCAAAAAAGGATAGTATTATATTTCTTGACTTTATGAGAGATAGCTAGCTGATCATACTTAGTACCAATTGAAGAAAACATTTCAACAATCTACAAAAATAATCATTTTATTTACAAAAACAAAACCCGGAATGCATCGGTGGTTATTGCTCGTTCTACATCGTAAACTAAACTAACATTGTTCTCTAAAAGGAAAAGCGCCCTCTAACGGCGATACAAAAATCGCTTGTGGGATGTTTCAACACACCCCACGTGATAATGTCAAAAAATTCATCATACAAAAGAATTTAAATGTAAGAATGCAACTTGCATATCACTTATCAAGTACATTTACCTGATGTAAACATAAATAGCAAAAGGGAAATTCTATAAAATTAATAAACATAGTTAACAGCATACAATCAAAATATTACTTAATAAGTAAATATTAATTAGAATTATAAACAGTAAATTATTAATAATAACTAAACTAATTAACTAAAATTAATGCTAGTGAACATATAAGGAAAAAATAAAAGTCACGAAATTAGTTCATTTTCAGTCTGATAGTTCAAGAAGGGTATATCAATTGCACAGGTCTCTTAAAGTCCCCTTTTTTAACCACACATGATAGTAGGAGATCATCAAGTCCTATAAAAACTTGAATTATTCGACCTAAATCCGCATTTCTCAAATCAAGAAGATACTGATTTTTCTATTTCTTCCAAAACTGTTTTATAAGTGTTGTCTGATATTCCTTTCATTTTATTAGACTTTCTCTTGTTGGCGAGCTATTCAGGATCTCAGCAAAGTTGCATGGATGTTCATCCTTATGTCCGATCAATAGAAAATCAGCCGGTGAAAGTGGTTCAGGTAAATCATTGTAAACTTACGTCACAGGACGTCTATTCACAATAGTTTCCACTTCTGTAGTCATAAATTCTTCAAAATTCGGTTGAGCTCTGCCTAATATCTTTTCAACGGTTCCTTAATGCTTTTCATAAGGCGTTCGTAAAAACCTCCCCACCATGGAACAAGTTCCCCGATAAATTTCCAAACCAAGCCTTCATTTCCTAGAAAATTTTGAAAGTCTGCTCCTTTAATTATGCTGTAAAAATACTGTAAATCTTTGGCAGCATAATTGAAAATCTTCGCGTTGTCTTAATAAAAGGTGCGACAGTTTCCTCTTCTCAAGATGAAACGTCTGAGAGCCAAAAGGATTTTTTTTGCAGACGTATTGGAAATGAGTTCTAGATCCAACTCTCCGCACGTAAGCAATACAATGTATTGTTGCGTTCATACGGGTTCCTAGATTTGAGAGTATCCGATGAAAACACGATGCAGAACAATAAAAAGCACAATTTATTTACAAGAATCACTATTTACAGCACAGTTCCAAAATTGCCTTTAAAAGCGTCGAAAATCTACAATAAATACGCTGAAACAATCAGCAACACAGCTTGAGGCTGTAACTGTAAAGGTAGCTTCACGGCAACACTAAACTTATAATAAACACCGTGGAACAATCACCAATACACTGAAAAGCTATACTGTAAAGATAGCTTCACGGCAAAGCACTATCTCGATCGCTTTCCGTTCACAAAACTCTCGCGTAGCTTAGCACTCACAGTAAACAGCTATTCTCACAATTAATCACACACTGCTCGCAACTTTAGTCACACTGCTTCAGAAACGCAAGGGTTTATATAGCTTTTCTTTAAGTTCCACACGTTTCGAGAAATATCTCGACAGGAAGTTATTCTAGAAGCTTCCCGATTGGACCATGGGATATCGCCGATTTGGTCGCCAAATGGGCGATAATGTCGCCAATCTGGCAACCCTACCATACACTATTTTATGGCAACCCTAGTGCTATGCCGGAAAGCTTACATACAGGCGCAACCGCCGAATTTTTCGTAACAGTATGATTTCTGAATGTCATTTCCAGACTTGATGTAAACCGGACCGGTTAAGTCCACCCCTGATTCGGTCTTTAGGTAACTGAGCTGTCATTACTTCGCTGGTTTTACTGCATATTTTCGACATATTAAACAGTTCCCTAGGACTTTCTTCACCAACTGGTGGCCTTTAGGAATCCAAAATTTCTGTTTTAGTTTGGCTAAAGTTACTGCAACTTTTGCGCGCACAGAATTATGTTCCCTTTTTACAATTAATTCAGTAAATTTGGAATCTTTAGGAAGAACTGGATGCTCTTCGTCAACTGTATATTCGGTTTCTTCTAATCTTCCCTTAATGCGAAGAATTTCATTTTCATCAAGAAACGGTGCTAAGCTGAATATATTAGAGCTTGGAGAAATTGACTTGTTAGCTAGAAGAGCCTTAATTTCAGGTGTGAAGAAATCCATTTGATCTTTACGAACATAAAATATTTCAGCGTCTTGAATTTCAGAAGCACTTAATGCGCGACTATTAGCAGGTAGTTTTCTTGCCCTAGGAAAGAAAATTTTAATCCATGACAAAATTCTAAGAAATTTCAGTACATTACTGAATTTTGTCACATCCAATAGTTAATCATCTCATTTCACAAGTGTCATAAACAGATATCTTACTACGGCGTTCTACTTGTTCATCGTTTTCCATGTCAAAATTCTGTTGAACTGGCCAGTTTATATATTGGTTTTGTAACCATTCTGGTCCAAACCATCAAAGTGAACAAGTTTTCAGAGTATTTACGCTTAAACCTCTGGTTAATAAATCAGCAGGATTTTTCTTACCGCTACAATATTTCCAGTTATTGGGACTTGTCAAGGCTTGAATTTTTGCAACCCTATTAGAGACAAAAGGTTTCCAGTTCCTAGAAAATCCTTTGATCCAATGTAATACGATTTGCGAATCTGTCCATAAATATATCTGTTGACAAATATGATTAAATAATTTAGTTAGATATTTTGCAAGTATAGATGCCGTCACTGCTCCCATCAGTTCTAATCGGGGTAATGTTAAGCTTTTAAGAGGAGCTACTGTGGTCCTCGATAAAATGAAACTCGTTTTGATTTCACCAAATTTATTTGTATATCTGAAATATGCTACACATCCATATGCGTTACTACTTGCATCGCAGAATTTGTGTAAGGAAATGCCACTATTTTGCCTATCAACATTTTGAAAGTATTTTCTATCTATCGATATTTCTTGTAAATGATTTATTTCTGCAAGCCACTTCTTAAATTCAGTTTTAATATCATTTGGAAGTTGTTCGTCCCAATCAAGACCTTTTAAACATATCCGCTGTAGCAGGATTTTAATTGTAATCACGAATGGGAATATAAATCCAGTTGGATCATAAATTTTAACAGTAACCTGTAAAACTGTTCTTTTAGTATATAACACACAGCTAGTTGAAGATGATTTTAAAGATTTTAAATCTAGTTTTAGTGACATTTTCTATATCCCAATCAAGACCTAAAATTTTAGCTTGCGCAAAGGAATCATTAATTGATAAACCTTTTCTTAATCACATGTCTTTTAACTCCATAAATTGGAATTAAACTTACGTAAATTCATACTCGCGTGCTTAAAAATTATAACTGCGCCAGATGACAGCTGGTATGTCTTTTCTACAGTATTTGTTCAATAATACAAATCATTGACATATAAAGACGAGTTCAACAAATATCGTTTCTGGGATTTTTCAGCATAGTTAGAAAGAAAGAACTAGTATTCAAAGGAAGGATTTGAAGTGTAAAATCAGAGCATGTTCTGCCAGTTGGAAGGCTGCGTTACTACTGTTTATTCTCTAGCGATCATTGTTCTGCGGCATTGAGTTATTCTTGCCGTCAGGCTTGTTTACGCCAACTTCGATCAGATCCAGCTTGCGCGCTAGTTATACTGTGGAACCTTTATGTTATAGATAAATTTCATTAATTTTAGCTCATCCATTATAGCTTTTGGCTTCTGTATGCGCGAGTTAGTGCCATCTGTTAAACTTTATTTGGATTAATAAAAGGATCCTTTATACCCCTTCCCTGTTTCTGTGGTATTTATAAGATACAGTGAAAATTCACAAGTTGTCTTCTAGAATTCTGGTCTAAGTGTTTGCTAGCTGAGAAGGCCAGACCTTGTAACGTATCAATAAAAATGAATAGCCACGAACGAATGGATGATGGAATGAGATGGATAATTGTCGATAAATTGGAGGAAGGTCGATTACAAGCGCAGGTGGCTACAAAGCTTATAAGGTATTTCGTCCACTTTCTTCGCATACCTTCGTGGTGTAGTGGTCAGCACGCTCGGCGCGTATTCGAGAGGTCCGCGGTTCAAGTCCTGGCAAAAACATTGTTTATTTTTCACTTCTCCTGCCTCAAAAACTACCATGTCTCTACAAGTGGCGCCCGAACTAAAAGGTGTTGAATGATGATTCTTTTCCATCAGGATTTGGCGATGGGTCCCCTAAAACCTCAGTTGCCTTTTAAAAAAGGGAATATATAAGATATTTCTCCCGCCTTCTTGGCATGCCTTCGGGGTGTAGTGGTCAGCTCGCTTGACGCGTATTCGAGAGTTCCGTGGTTCGAGTCCCGGCGAAGGCACTGTTCATTTTTTACATTTACTGTTTTCAAAAAATACCCAATGTCTCTATAAGCTCAATGCAACGTCCAGTAACGCAGTTTGTGGAAGCAGTTTGAGAAACTGGAACCATATCGAGACACCTGGACACGTTCGACCAGCATCCACAACGATGAATGAGGATTGATATTTTTCATTTTCAGCGCGGCAACTCAAGTCAGATACAGCTTCAAAGCTTTAAAATGAGCTGATGCTGCCATTGAAACCAGAGTTTAACTGGCAAATCGACAACCTTGTATTCGGCGTAGATTTTGTAAAATCTCTAATCAGAGTTCAAATGTCTGCAGTTGCCTAAGGGCTTCATAAGATAGGATTGTATGCCAAAAGGTCCGCTGTTTGCGCCCCGCTTACTGCAGTACGCATGAGAGCATATTTAGCATGGTGTAGATAGCATGCGCCTTGGACCAGACTTCAGTGGAGCAGCATACTTTTTACAGATGAGTCAAAATTCAACCTGGACACTGATTCTTGGCGTACCTGTATCTAAAAAGAGCTTGGAACACGATACCATCCCTCACGCATCAAGGAAAAAGGCTATTCCGGTGCTGTATGCGATGGAAATTACGGAGATCATTAGGTGGAGGTGTAAATGTAGGGTAGGCATTGTGTTGGACAGCCGCACACCCTTGCATATATTTGATAAAGGCTGCTTGCCCGCTATGAGGTATAAAGAGGAGATATCTGAGCCCTATATGTTCGACTTCTTAAGAAGTGCAGTTGGTCCCTGCTTTTCTGTTAATGGGGGACAACGCTCGTCCACGTACTGCTCAGCCTCTCGATGAGTACTTGGAAAGCGAGGATATTCGATGCATGCATTGGCTAGCCATGTCTCTGACGCGTTAACACTATACAGCAGGTTTGGAACGCTTTTAGGAGGGCAATTTTTATCATACAATCCGTTTCCAACAATAATCTCGAACTTGAAAACTGCCTTCCTGTAGATGTCGGATCGGCTGCCACAGAGACTCTTCAGCTGTTCCCCCGGGGTCGACTGAGAGCAATCCCGGCGTTTTGGCTAGTTTAGTATCTAGACAGACTCGACTTCTGGGGAAAAATTACCTGTCTTCATAGTGACTAGAACCATTGTTTATTCGGTGGCAGGTTTAGGCTCGGCAAGAATCATATAGTACTTTCTTTTCTACCCTTTATTTGTGGGGGCACTACATGATTAGATTTCGAACGTAGTCCTTGGGGGTTTGGCTCCCGATGGTCGACACTGGGGGGGGGACGGTTGATGTCTAACATGCGTTCTAAGTTATTTCGGTGGATTCTTTGCAGTTCACCACTGTCTATGCGTTCAAAATCCAGACTTTGTGAAACTGAAATTGTTTCCTCGAGCCGTTGTGCCTCTTTGGTTCGCCTCTAGGTGCTGGGGCGTTTAACCGTGTAAGGCAGCCTCGATCAAGCCAGGTCTGGAAGACCCTTCCTCCTAGCGTGCTCCCTTTTGTCCAGTATGCTGTAACGTTGCACGATCTGTGTGGGTGTAAGTGCGGAGCATACGCCATATTTTTTCAGTTCAATATCAAAACGTGGATTTTTGACATCCATGTATTATGAACTTTATCTGTAGCCATGAGTATATAAAATAACTTTTGAATGGTTCATTTCTTTCTCTGTTACAAACTTATTATATTCATAACACATTTCATTAAAATCTCTTCAGTAATTTTTCGGAAATTCGACATATTATGCAAATTCTCTTAACATTGCAAACACCTATATTACTGATAACTCGAGTAATACTGGTTATACGAATAATAATAATAATATATTACACGAGAAATGATGCAATAATTAGCAAATACGAAATATGAGTTTTGCACTTAAATTATAATACTTCTTTTCATAAATATATCTTCTTCGGATATTGAACACATTTAACAAAATCTGAATAGTTCACAGAATAGCAAAACATGCAGCTAGCGAAATAAATGTTAAGCGGCGACAAATACGAAAATAAATGACCGTAAGAAATCTGCATATTTATTAAGCAGAAAAGAAATAAGCAATAAGCTAAATTTGTCGAATGGCAAATGTACTTTATTTCTCAACAGAAGAGCATATTATCCCTTTCCTAATACTGTTTGTTAAAACTTCAGCCATGAAAATTTGATGACTCCAATTTTCCTTTTTGCTGAGTTTGTGCTCATTAGCGTTATATGCGCATCACAGGATGTGTTTTAGTAATATGGTGTGTTTTAGTAATATGAATTATAAGCATTCTTAGTTTACCATAATAATGTTTGAATAATATCAATTATTTTGAATTATTATTTTGAATATTATTCAATTATTTTGAATACTCAGTGATGTGTAGTATTTATGTAACATAAATAACATTCAAATAGTTGATTTAATTTATGTTGTTATTTTTCTAATGGTAATGAGAAATTACCCATTAATAGGAAGATTCTGAAGACTGTTAAAAATTAAAACATTATTTCTCACGTAAATATTTAGTTTTCATTCCCCTTTTCTGAGTAACTTAATATTGTCTCAGATATCTCATTAATTTCGTAATTAAAAAAAAGATTTTTTAATATTGTTGCATTTTCAATTTTTTGTTAGACATCTGTTACAATTTTTTGTTGTTATTTGTACAGAAAAAGGATATTTAGCCTGTGAGAAATAACAACACAGATATCTCTAACCATGAAAGACATAGAATAATCATAATGTCTATGCATTATATATTTTATAACTACATTTAATTGACTTTTGGGATTACATATGAGGTTAAACAGAAAAGTGTGCAAATTTATGACTATGTCGAAGAAATTATGCCTAATATTTTAATCATTTTGTTTGTGTTTGATTCGTGATTTTCACGAATAGTAGTAATAATATTACTACGTTGTTTCTGCAAAAGGGGATAACCAGAGCATGTAGGAAACGAAAAATCATCCAAAGACAGAGAAACATCGAAAGACAAACACAATCTTTATTAATTTGTAAATACATTTTTGGAAAAACAGGAACAGAACATACGTTGTTCAAACTTCAGTAATTAAAAATTTTATAAATCAAAAAACAGATTTCGCACAGGTGAAATTCGTTAAAATTTATTGTTAACTTGTCAGTGTAATTTAATAGTATTTAATTACGAAGCCAAATTTATTTTCTGAATGCAGCAGAAATTGTTTTTTGTTTTTTTGTCTCTCGTTAAACGAACTTAGATATTATGCTCAAATTTTAAAATTTATGCATCAGATCTCCCTTACAGAATCCTTGGGAGGAGAACTATGTTTTTTGTTGTTTCCTGTACCACTCAGTCATTGCGACAAGCAACAGGAAAACTTTTTCAAAACATTTTAGCATAAATAAAGATAGAACATTGCAATAAACTAATTTACAGAAAATCGTTGTTTTGGAATATTAAATAATTATTCTCTTTCTTTAAATCTTAATTACTGAAAACTATCTTCACTAGTTGTTAGATTTGTTGCATTAAAAGTGTGTTCTTGCAAAATCAACATAGACTTTTTAATCCCTACTTTCATTTTGAAATCTCTATTCTGTTATGTTATATTGAATATTATAGGTGAAAATATATTAATAAAAAATAAAGTAATATACGATAAAAAATACCTGTTATAGACGAAGGTTCTACGTCGTAGAACTTTAGAATGGGCAAGCGAGGTTTTGTATTTTATATTTCAGAAATTCTCATTAAAAAGTTTTTGTTTTCTCATTAAAAGAAAGAAGAAGGATGGGGCTAAAATAATAAAAAAGTAAATAAATATTTCATATTTCAAAAATCAAGCAATGAAATCATTACATGAAAGGCTGTTTGCAAAGAAATAAAATATTATTAGCACACAGATTTTCTTCACAGAAACACTTATTTGTGGCTACTGTGTTTTAAGCTAGAACTTCTTTTACCATGCGTAACACAGAACCTGTTTGAGTGAATTTGTGTTAGCACCGAATAAGCCTCTAAGAAAGGGTTGATAGAATAGTAATTGAGATGAAGGATAATGGAGATTTTTTGCATGTAACAGTTTCGTAGTCTAAATATTCTGTTAAATTTTGAATTACTTACTTTAATTAGGTTTCAAGGTATTATCGTAAGCTAAAATTTCAATTGCACGATTTTTCTTCTTTCACTTTTGCTACTTTCTAATTTTCTTTCTTTTGCTTATGTTTTGGTTGTAATGCCATTTCATTTGTGTGCAACAGAAAAATAATAATCTGTTTATACAAAAGTTCTGCAACATGAACAAAAACCTACTTTTAACTACAAAATATCCTGAAGGTCTAGATTAACTGTGGTGTAGATGATTTATGATTATAAGAGTCCATACCAGGATTATTCGGAAAAGGGAAGACTTGTAAATTTCTCTTCTTTCAAATGATCCTGAAAGAATCATCTTACAGTATGAGTATAAAATACTACATATTATACCGAATTGATAACGTAGGTTATGTTAGATGATATGATAGTGCTCTGAATATGTTAAGGCATGGAGCATAGCACCATAACGCCCACAACTTTTTTCTCAGCATCAGTATCTCAGATTTTTGACATATATATCTCTTCAATTAATAATGGAACCTCATTTTAATGCAAATATCGCATATTATCATTAAGACAAATTTTTCTTCCTTGAATGCGTTTCTAATGTTAATTTCATTAAATAAAATACGTTTAAAAATCATATTTCTACTCATGAGCAGACCGCTATATTAATTCAAATTTCTCTAAATCGATAAATAATTGTATATTTCAGATTACATTTACATGTGGTGTTTACAGTTAAAAATTACAAAACGAAAATTGAAACTTCTAACGATATGAATATTTGTCGATGTAACATTTAATAGTTTAAATAATGTAAATCAGTCCTTTTGTGATACTGTCTATATTAACAGAGATATGGTATTAGACTACTTAAAATCTTTCACATTTTAAGAAATTAATAATTTTAAAACATTTGCACAACAAAAGTATTAAAATTCCCTTTTAGGCAGCTGAGAAACCTGAGGAAGAAGAAGATAAACCACCAGCAAGCATCACAGAGGAAGCAAAATCATCAGAAGATGGCCCAGAGAAAGAAGAACCTACAGAGGAAGAAACAACTGCAGAAGATGCAGAGAGGGCAAGAAAATCTGAAGAGAGCGAAGGAGAAGCTGAAAAAGGAGAATCAGAAGCTGAAGATGAAAAGAAAGATGAAGAAAAGAAAGAGCCTGAACAAGAGGATGAACAAGAAAAACAAGATGAAGACAAAGAACATGAAGAAAAGCCAGAATCGCCACCCAAATCTCCAACAAAGAGAATGAGATCACCTGACAAAGCTGGAAGAAGAGGTAAAAGAATTCATTTCTCTATAAATTTAAATTCTTGGTTAAATGTTTGTAGAAGCTAGTTCCAATTAAAGTTGCTTAAAAAAGTCTAATCTGTATGCTGTGCGGGATATTTATAAAAGTTATCCAATTAAGCTTATCTTATTCGCTTCTCTTCCTAGAAAGTAACCATAAGCCATAACCATTTGTCGTAGGTTCATGATGTTTATAATGGTTACCCAACTAAATTCATCTTATTCTATTCTCTTTCTAAAAAGTAACCATGAGTCATAATCATTTGTCGTAGGTTCATGGCTCCAGTTTAAGACGTGACTCAAATACTACAGGCTTTCAAAATACAACATTTTGTCAGATGGGACTGTCTGTTAAAAGCGTGCTAAATTTAATTTACGACCCCTGATCAAAGTTCTAAGTAGTAAAATGCTTCTTACCCTACTAAAGACCTTTAAGAAGAGGAACTTTGTACCGGATATCGAATTTTAGCATTTCTGTAAATGAGAAGTTGAAATCCATGTTATTGTATTAATATTTTTAATTTTAATATGCAAAACTTAAATATTAGAAATTTTTATTCGAAATTTTAATTTCTTTTAGCGGTATTTGTATATGGCACTAAATTTAATTAATCTTATCTCAGTTAAATTTAATTAATCATATGATTACGAGTTTTGCATCTGAAATATGCTTTTTCACTAAAACATTTTTTCCTCCGAAGACCACAAAAAATTTCTAAGTTTCATATTTTTTACTAGAAAGTATAAGGTTACCAAATACCATGACAAAAATGACTGCCATCTTAAGGTCTTGCTTAATTAATATATGTCTTAAGATGGTAAATTATGTGTACGATAAATAGTCCTAGAGAAGTATTAGTCCTGCAGTTACTTTTAAACTGTGAAGAAAGCGCCACAGACTGCTTTAAGAAGTGTGAGGTTGTGCAATTGCAGTTGATTCCATTTTTGGCTCGGATATTAAAGTTGATAATTTTCTCACGTTTCCCTTCAGGAGAGAAAGTTTTGCGGTAAAGAGAAACTATTTCATATTTAATTTTGTTTTTCTCATAATACACAACCATTCCCGAAATTCTTAGCTATTTAATATTACTTTCAATATAAATAGCAATGGAATTTTCTTGAGAAAACATTAGTAAATTATTCTATGTACTAACACTTCTTGCGCATTTTACTTAATGTAGTAAGTTTGACTGATTATAAAAACTTATTCAATAAAGATAAAATCAATATGAATACACATTTATGACTAGAAATAGATTTTTTTAAAGAAAGAACATGTGGTTATAAATGAATAAAAGGTTAATAATAATAAGTTATTAAGTACTAATAATAAGTTATTTAATATTGGTTTGCATTACATTTCTATACTGAGAACTATGAGATCGTTACGAAATTCTGCATTTTCTTTCAAAGTCAAACCTTGACTTCAGCTTTTCTGTATGCCTTGCGTACTTTTTAAGCATATAATTGTTCTTTTCGCTAACCTCAAAACGTGTATTACATTTCTTGCATGCTTCATCTACAATTTAGAAATATATTATTAAATAAATGTATTATATGTAAACTGCTGTGTATGCCATTGTATGAAAATGTTACATTGTATTATAAGATATTTTCTCCTTCCTTTCTGCTTGCCGTCGTGGTGTAACGGTAACAGATTCGGCGCTTGTGCGAGAGATCCAGGTTCGAATTCGGCGAGAGCATTGACATTTTTCGCATCTCTTGCTTCAAAATAACCTAATGTCTCTACAGTATGACATTTAATACAGCGGTGAATGACATCAGTGCTTAATCATAGAGTAAATTTGCATTCGATGCTAGATAAATCAAAATTTATTTCCATCCCTCTACTTATCCTAATCAGCTCTTCATTCCTGTGTATTATTTTCTGTACTTTTGCGGTTTAACTGAAATCTTTTTGTTGAACCCTTGGCGGGTACCTTAGAAAACAAATTTAAATTCTGGAACGAGTTATCTTCCTAAATTTAATTAAATAATTTGAGTCATCCAAAGATAACTAAAGGCCAATAGTGCCACAAACAGCTAAATTAAATTTAGTGATGTGCTTTCATTTTAGACAACTAGGCTAGCGAGAAATCGCTTCAAATTTAGCGACCTATTGCCCCTGATCCAGCTTCCTAAAACCTGATGATTTATTGTTAGGCATCTTAGTCGGTAATTTCCTGAGTTATCTCTTCAAAAGTTAAGTTCAGCATGAAACATTATCGTTTAAGCAACTAAATT
The DNA here is from genome assembly GCA_000611955.2 of Stegodyphus mimosarum. NCBI lineage: Eukaryota > Metazoa > Arthropoda > Arachnida > Araneae > Eresidae > Stegodyphus > Stegodyphus mimosarum. The sequence goes on along the minus strand of KK119743.1, from coordinate 498,293 downwards.
TTGGGAATTATCATCTTAGATAGTTAACACACTTGATCAGCCTGATTTAATAACTTTAAATGAACATACAAAGGTAAATTTAGAAGACGGAAGGGAAACGCGCCAAAGTAAAACATAAAATTTGCAAAGCAACAACTTTGTGAATTTAATGAAGACTCTGTCGATTTCGAGAGCAAACAGGAGGTCTCTCT